>JADDOH010012476.1:0-12239 GCA_016648135.1 Agrypnia vestita | reverse complement strand
ATAACCATCGCAATTAAGGAATATATATACAATTCGAAACACGTCTTTATAAGAACTTGATAGGAACAAATCGTGTTTTCAACGATTGCCTAATGATACGCAATACAAACTTGTAACGAGTTCAGATAAACCACACAATCATGTTTTAATAAAACAAATATAAAATCCAGATGCATTTTTAAAATATATTATTAGTAAGAAACTCCTCGCACGATCTACACAAATCATATAGAAATCCGCGTATTCAATCGCCAGTATAGATAACAAAGCATTCGTTAGCATAAGAATACATCCGCCCTGAAGAACCTCTCGTACATTCCGAACCTCGCGACATTGAATATACATAATTATTCTGAAATTTTAAATCCCACGAAACACCCTTCGTCAGTAAAGTATTCCATTTTAAAGCCTTTATATCTTTGGTAATATATGAATATCAAATTTAAGTGATTTTTCATATGAACAGCGACAGAATTATATATTTCATAAGCGTTATGCAATAATTTGAATAACTATCACAGTCGCCACATTACGATTTCTTGTACATTAAATACGAAGCGCGTATAGTAATAATTATCACTAGGCCCAAAATACGTAACAAAACAATCCACAACATGTATCAATAATTGTTACGATCCAGAAAGTTCTAAATTGAATACACGAAAAGGCAATAGAAATAAATAATATTGAAAATGCTTAGCTGTTCACTGTTCCAATTCTCTTTGAATTATTATCAACCTCTGGCTTTTTCCTCGATCCAGCCAAATTATCTTCCTTACTGACTCTCCTCGACAAAGCCTCCGCCGACCTTCAAGCTGAAACTCAAGTGCCGCTTTCTAATTTGTAACACCTAAAAATAGTCCCTATCTCGCGCCATCTTTGATTCCAACTAGCGTGTAAAAGTCAAAGTCTAACTCTAAGGACGCGTTTCATTGGCCAGATTCGTTACGCGGACAACCGCTTTTGATAGGCTCGCTTCGCCAAACTAAAATAACATAAAGCCTGCTTTACACGCCCGCGTGCAGAAATAATAAAGCTCGTCCGCACCTACTTATCCGGCAAATATTTAATTATAGAGTATTTAACGGTTTGTGAAGCTTCTCTTTATTATAAACTTTAGCAGATAGATATTTTCGTATAATTTTTCAGCAATGTCTATTTGAATAGGCCAATATCGTTACACCGGCATTATTCATTACAGCTTTTTGAGATCTGCCACAACAATTACTGCAGAGGTATACTTTCAAGAACTGAAAAGAATGCTTGTCAATTGTTCTAGTCCACGCTTGTCCTTTCCTATTAGGGAGTGTGTCCTTCCCCCAAACGTCCCCTCACTGTTCTCCTTCCCACCCGAATTATATATATGCTCTTACCATGATCTATTGTTATATTTTAAATTAATTTTCTATTTGTATTTTTGCTATATGTTATCTTCCTGATTTATTTTTACCTGTATTTTATGCTTTTCTTTGATAATTTAGAATAAAGTGTGTTATATGAAGGAGGTACGGTGAATGGACTATTGCAGGTCTCTCCGAGTCGCAGTCGCCCTTTATACAACGTGACACGGAGATGGCCTTTAGAGTAAAAAATTGTTAACCTGGCGACATGGGAGCTTTCGCTCATAAAACAGTCCTGGGAAAGCGCAGGGTGTCCATTCACTGTTCTAGTCCACTACTTCTCCACGACAACGCTCGCCCTTGTCGATTTTTTATTCTTCGTGGCTCGGTTACTCATGGTTAAACGCCATCTGTATTAGGTTTTCATTACTGTTAATCTTAATAAATATTCGGTGTCTAAACAATTATCATATTAACATATATTTACCATGTATGTGTAACATGTACTATGCAACAACACCGTATTTTTCATGCATTTACCGTCGCCCTGTGTTCAGAAAGGCTAAAGGTAAAGGATTTATAAATTTGAACCCCAGTTTTTTTAAAACCAGGCAAAACACTAAAATAACTATTATTATTTTAAAAAATCTTTAGTGCAAAGTTATAAAACTTTCACCCTATATACCGAAATAATATACAACGATAATATTGAAATCTACAAAATTGAAATATCGCATCAAATTGATCGATGTGAAATTTCTGATATTTAAAACAATTTCGTATTTATGAAATAAATTCTCGTACGTCGTGTAGAATTTATCTTTCAAAAAAACATTATTCACAAACTCCCTTAACAACTTAAGGTATTCTGGCTCATTCCCATCGTCCATTCCGTTTCATCCATTGGAAATTTATTTTTGCTGTTATGAGAATTTTCCTTGCAAATCACGTTTCTCAGATCAAATTCTCATTTGTTTGTCCTCGCGTTTTGTCTTTCTACTTTATTCTGTACTTTATCACGTCTTCTCCTCCCTACTCTTAATTTTTATTTCATAATGTCACTTTATTCATATATTTATAAATGAATCGGCTTGGAACCGAAAATTTAAACATAAATAACCCTCCAAGGTTACAGAAAAATATAATCAATATTAGGGTATTAATAATATATTATATAATATAAATTAATAACAATAATAGCTTGTTGGTCTTGTGGTTAGGACACTCGCCTAGTGATCCAAAGATCGCGGGTTCGAACCTCACTCTAGACTAGCAAGTTAGTCCTATTTTCATAGCACAAGCGTTTAGCTTAGTTTGAAAATAGTAAGAATATTGATGTGACACGTATTCCGTGTTCACATCTCTATTTTAAAAAAAAAATCCGTAAAATATTATTATCAATAAATCGGTAAAACATAAAATAAACACTGATTTTCTGGTAAAATATTGGTTTTTATAAAGGTATCCAAAATGTACAAAACAACAAATTCGAAAATCCTCCATCAAAAATACATAAATATCACTCGTTTTTTTGGTTTTTAACGTTTTAAAATAGGCAATCTATGCTACTCTGAAAATAACAATATTGGGATGTCAGGTCTTTATCCCAATATTTAATAGACAAAAATTAAAATATAAAATAAACCAGATGTAAGTATACGTCAGTATTCGGTGTTCGTCGTATTTAAATAAGAAGACTTGCATATTTTCACGTATCCCTCTCAAAGTAAAAACCTTTATTTGCTATGTATGTCCGATTTCTCCAGTCTGGTCTGACAGCTGCCCTCCGCCGCAAAATTAACCTCACAATTCTCATATTTTGACTAAAATAACATGAAATAAGTAATTAATAAATGTATATATAATATTTTTAAATTTTATTTGAGGTCATTTAAATATAACTAACGGTGCGCATACCAGCTGCATGTTGACTAAAATTTAATTGAATTACTATGTTTTGATTATCATTATGCAAGAAATTTCAGTTCGATTTTGTTCAATAGAGCGCAAAAACAGGGACTTTATTTATTAAAAATAGACATTTTATCAATTTAGCGCAAAAACAACTTGTTTATGTGTTGAACTGAATAAAATTAAATAAATATAATTACGAAAAATTGATATAGATATGTGTACGTAACTACATATAAATAAAAGTCCACTTTTGTATCCAGTGCTTTCGTGTGTAAACCACGGATTCGGCCATCGGCCAAGGATGTTAAATTTTACAGGAAGAAATTACATGTGTTTAAACAACACTCACAAAAATATATAACTATACACACACGTATAAAATAACATATTTTGAGTTTAAAATTTTTATGGTAAATTTCATATTGGTAAAAAAATATATAGGTAAGTTAGGTTTTAAAATGCGAAATTTAGAATAGCTACGCATAATTTTTCTTTGTGTGATTTTTTCCTCGTCTTATTTATTTAATGTGTGAGTTTTGCTACGTAAGTTAATGCCATAACCATTGATTTGATACACTCTCGAAGATTGTCGATACGGAAGCTTATCTCCTTCCACGACTACCAGCCCCGCAGTTGACGAGCGGTTCTCCAACACAGAGCCGAGTGCGAACAGCGCAAACTCCGCAGTGAAGTCATAACTCAGCACTGGGAGTTAATCGGAGATTAAACTTTGTGACATCCATAATTCCCCGCAACTTTGTTCTCTCTTCCCCGCCCCGCCGGCCTCACCCTGCAACACTTGATCGGAAGGCGAATCGCGTTTGATTCAAATTTCGAGAGCAGCGATGTGAGAAAATTTATAGACGAGGCAGAATTCATCTTTAGTGGCTAAGGTTAAACGGTAAAGAAGAATAGTGATAACTCGAAAATTTTAACGCAAACTTACAATAACGCAACTTACATTAATATTTTTACATTATGCAACTTCTTTGGGTACGTTGGGGTAAATTTGAACGATCACAGGCCACCGTCACAAGGACTCGTGTTACTTTTTCCGGAAAATAAAACGTAAACGTCAATTTCTCGGAAAATAAAATATTTTAATATGATCCGTTATTATTAACATATTTTTTAAATATTTTCACCTCGATTCCTCGTCAATTCCTCGGTAAATGAAATATTTTAATGACTTAACACATTTTTTAAAATATTTTCATCTCGCCTCAAAGACAACGGTCATGTGGAGTTTCCAAGTAACAAACGAAATTTAAAATAATTTTATGTGTATTTTGAGAATTCCTAAAGTAATAATAACCTTAACTTTTTAATATTTTGTAACACACCATGGTCACACCAAAATTTCTAAGTAATTTCTTTACGATTAAATTTTTCAATTCGTATTTTCACTCTACATTTTTTTAAATATATAAATTGCATAAAAATAAATACAAAGTCGTCATTGTTTTCAGAGTTACGAGTAATTAGATAGACCTTCGTATTTTTATTTGTGAAAGCTTGCAGTTAAAACTGTAGCTACCTAAGCAAACTAAATTTGCTCCCATTATGAACACTACAAATATGCGGCTGTAATGTAACCATATGTTACCGCCGTCTTCGATAGCTCTGTTGTAGGTATGTGGTGTTTTTTGATCTTTTCGTTATTGATTTAAAATTTAGTTCGATCCAAGTAGAAAATCTACGACTTACCTTTAGTCGACTGGTGGCCGCCTGTCTCCGTGTATTCAATCTTCGTCCGCCGTATTCCTCGTCTTGTTTTTCACCTTTTTGTTTATTTTTCAATTAGATTTCCATAAATCCGAATCACACAATAGCTCCAAAAATAGTATCGTCTCTTCCGAGTTCACAAAAGCAAATCTGCCGCGCCGATTGACAGCCGTGTGTTTCTGCGCACCGCCGCCAGGGGCCATAGATCGCTACTAGGACGAACATATCAAACCAATAAAGAAATGTGCCTAATGTATTGTGTGTATTTGTATAAACGCCTAAACAGTTATCGTTATAAAAATATGCAATATTTAAATTAAATAAATTAATCTCGTAAGCCTCGCAGTGTTTTTAGCTTGGATCACTTGCTCTCACCCTCAGAGATATACCACTCTCGGAGATATATAAAAACGGAAACTGACACCCTCACCCCTTGACAAGAGTCCTTATTAGGGGGTGACATTTAACAGCCAACCCCCCGTACTTTTGCCTTCACAGAGCAAAAGTGCAGATTCCTGTCGAAAGCTTCCGCCGGCCGAGCAGGTGATTGGCTCAAGAATCCCTGGGAAATCTGATCTCACTTGCCTCCCGGCAGAAAATTGATAGACACAGTACCAAGAATTACCTCTGCATCTTAATTGAAATGTTTTATATAACGATAATAAATATTTAAATCCAAGACCATCAAAGGTTTCAGTACTCATAAATTACATTCCCAATAGTGATGAGCTAAACAGTTAAAAAAAATTGACTGTACAATAACCGTGACTGTGAGATTTGCATTCGATTGTAACGATGATTGATAACTGATTATTTTAAATTCATATTACTGACACACTAGGTAAATATATGTTAAATATCAATTACCAATCATAGTTACATCTTAATATCAGTCATTATTTTCAAAATCTATTACTAGTTTAACAACGATAAAGTTGATGATTAATTCCCATTATTGAAATAAGTATTGTCGAAAGATGAATAAATCATATTAACCATTGGCTAATAATGTTTCCAATAAGAAAGGCTTGAGATGTCTATAATACTTAAAATAATACAATACGTTAATAGAAATAGGACAAAAAAAATTTATTATTTAAGAAATTTGCATAAAAATATAAAGATAATAATTTATAATTTGTAACAGATATCATTTACATACACGGGTACATATTATGACGTAATTCTGTTGCGTTGTTATTAAGAATTTCATCAGAAAAATAAACACTTCAATCCTTTCGCTGTACTATATTACAACTGCGCTGCTTTTACATTGTGATATAAAATTTGAAAAATATTTTTTTGGGTAGTGTAGATGTACGAAACGCTAATGCAAAATGTGTAATATAAGATAATGCAAAAAAGGTGTAGATAAAATTAAACTAATGAAATTTATAAATAAATGAAATGAAATAAGCAAAAAGCCTATTCGACTCGGTGATGATTCCAGAAGCTTTTTCTTTTACCGAATTTAATGGCAAAGGTAATTAATTAATTAATCATATACTTTTATTGTTTGTACACTTTCCATGTTTAATATTTAAACATAATTTCAAAGGAATTGACTCAAAGGTATGATTCGTAGCCGTTAACTTAATTATGTTTCCTTTATATTTTAAAAATACTTACATAATTTTACCTAACTTTTACCTGTGCGTACATCTTCTAATAATACTGAATGAAGCTTATGGTATAATAACACATTTTAATAATTAATATAAATTAACTTTGTTTAAACCACTTATTTATTGAAAAAAATCAACATGTTTCAAAGCCAATGGCTTCTTTATCAGGAAAACAAAAATAATATTTAAAAATCGAAGTACAGATCAAAATATTAAAAAGTTATATATGGAAAATAATAATATAAAGTACCTAATTAATATGAAAATATATTTAAAAGATAACTATTTGCAAAAAGGACCTGATTATTTATAATATTCAATTTACTATTTACGCTCTTTCTTTGATAAATTAGAAATTTTGGAAATAAGAAAGAGTGTAAATAGTAAATTGAATATGATAAATAATCAGGTCCTTTTTGCAAATAGTTTTAAATCTTTTAAATTTATTTTCATATTAATTAGGTACTTTATATTATTATTTTCCATATATAACTTTTTAATATTTTGATCCATAATTCGATTTTTAAATATTATTTTTGTTTTCCTGATGAAGAAGCCATTGGCTTTGAAACATGTTGATTTTTTTCAATAAATAAGTGGTTTAAACAAAGTTAATTTATATTAATTATAATTATGTTACCACAAAATAAATTTGCTACATTTGAAGAAGAACACATTTTAATATTTGAAAAGTTCTTTATGATTTTGGCTAAAGAACACAATGCTTTTTGTAGCACCAGATGAGAGTTACTTAAAAAGTATTTTATAGTAAGTATACTTAAAAAGTATTTAATTCTTGAAGAAAAATATTAATTCCGTCTTTCTCCGGCTGAGAAAAACGTTTGAGTAAAGCTTAAGCCGCCATCCGATGCTGTGAAGCGTACCCGGCCCTACAGTGCTATATTGTAAATAAAGTTCAGATTTTTTTATACGTGAGCAAGGTTTCTTTTAAAAGCAATCTCAAATTTCATATATATTAAATAGGCATTGATATCAAAATATCGTTCAAGATTTTTTAATTTCTTTCCTCCTGCATATCAACTCCTTACCCCGCTCCAAAATACTGGACTTGCGATCTAAAAAATCTTTATGTATTTAATAGACTTAAAAAATCACGTTAAAAATTTCAAAAAATATCTTCTAGTTGTCTGTTTATTTATTTTTGACAAACAATTATAATACTTGTACATTTACGTAGTAACTAATGTAATTACGTCATAAATTGACATAAAATGTAGCCAAAATATGAATCAACTTTTATTTACTATCACTGAATGGGGTTGTTGTGGTTGAATTTGTTGCAGGTTTTTGTTGTGCAGGTACTCTCGTAATTTATTTTCGCTGGTCGCTTCGCACTAGTCGCCGCTGGTTTCACTTTTACGATCTTGTTTCGCTGTCAAAAACAACCGTATGTGTCGTGCGTGTTTTCCACGTTATTTATAACCGCTCGAGTTCTAGAAACTTCCGAAGTATTTTGGTGCATATGCATTTCTTCCAAACTATTTCGGACTACTCGAGAATCTTCGTTTGTGTGCCGTTCTCCTCGACTTATAGAATTTCGTGATACAATTATTAAATTAATTACACGAATAGGCACGATGACAATATTAAAGAATTAAAGAATAAATGATTTTAGAAAAGAAAATATTTTGAAAGGATTCTAAAAATGATCCAGTTTTAAAATATACATTGAGATTAATAAGACTTTCAATAAAATAAAAGTACAAAATTGTGCAATCCACCACTTTAACTGTAACACCGGTCAGAGCGAATGACGTCAGGCCTCAGTACCCATCACCATGTCTTTGAACCGTTGCCATAGACACAATGCAATGTTTACTGAGGCTTGACGTCACGTAGACGAAATGACAATTGCGGGCGTTTTTACGCGTAATAAAAATATGTAGACGAAAATGCAATTACTTGCGTAAAAACTTAGTTAATTACAGAAATAATGTTATTTTCGGTAATAGTAGACGTATACCTACAATATAGAATGTTATTTCAAAATCTGTCATCATGCTTATTGTACAAAATCTGATATCGCGCTAACTCTAGCCCGAAATATCTGTAAGTACCTACATTTGAAACATTCATATTTTGCGTTTCCAGACTGTAACGCAGCATTGTACTCCATGTTCGCCGAAGGCATAATGAACGCAGAGCTGGCTTGCTACAGCCTGACAGTGATGACCGTACTTGGAGGCTTGTACCTCACCTGGAGAAAGAAGTACGCTCATGCGGGTGGAACCAGCACCGGTAATTATACTTAATGTCAGCTGTAAACTGTCATTCAATCATTTTTAAAACCCTTTCAACGACTTTATAAATATGCATGACTTATTTAATATATAATTTATTTAACTCAACCTACATCTGCGTTATAATGTGCTACTTTAAACTATCAACGACAACCTTCCAAAATTACTATTTAATATTTTTATACGAAGATATTGTTAAAAATATATAGTGGACTTTAAAAAGAGTTAAAAAAATCGAAAAACAATAATTTTCTGGTGTATTCTAGTGTATATATCAAATAACTGAGAAGCATATCATATACATACATTAAAAAGAATAATTAATAATGTATATAATATAATTAATACAAATAAACTTTGGTTTTATCACTTTTGTATTGAAAATATCAACACGTTTCAGAGCCAATGGCCCCTTTGTCAGGATACAATTGTATACTATCAAAATAAAATTTAAAAATCGAAGTATAGACAATCAAAATATTAAAAAGTTATACATGGAAAATGAATAATTATAAAGTACCTACTTAACATGAAAATAAATTCAAAAGATAACTGTTTTTAAAAAGGACCTGGTTATTTAAAATATTCAATTTACTATTAACACTTTTTGTTATTTCCAAAATTTCTGTTTTTGGAGAAGAAATTAATTGTCTTATATCTATATCTGTAAGGTTCATCCGACCTGTTGATAACCTGTAAAAAAAAGAATATTAATTAACATTCCACTTTAAAAAATATAGAGGTATCAAAGAGTTAAGTTTGTTATTACGGTCGTTAGGCATATTTAACTGAAACTGGTTGCGAATATTTTATGATGATGACGTTAAATAAGTATTCAACGAAACGTCGAGAATCGTTTCTCGGAAAAACATACGGTTCGTATAAATATCAGCAACCAGTTACAGTTAAATATAGGGGTATCATTACCAGCTGCAAAATCTGTCGATAATATATCATGGGAAGGATCATAGATGTCTTCTGCACATTACATTCGAATATATAAAAGAAATTGATTAAGTACATATAAACAACTTTCAAAAATTTGATTATACGTGGATGTTTCTTACAGTGGAATTGGGAATGTTGCATTGTGTAAAGTGATAATTTAAGCCAGCTTATACAGATCATGAGCCCTGGGACAACCTGTAAAGTATTCCATATACTTCGTTACATATAAATATCTTCGCCCCTGTAAGACTTTTATAATTTATCTTAATTGAGGGGTGTAAAAGCAAAGGCAGCAATGTCCAAAAAATTAAAAAAAGTTTTGAATGCAGTCACTGAGGATTACTAATTCAAAATGTACTCAATTCTTGATTTTATGTATCTATCTCTTCCAAAATCATTTTTTCTATAAATTTATAGGCTGTGTATCCCATAAAATCTCGAATTCAGTATTTTATAAATAGTAATCCTTGATGACTGTCTACATTTTTTGGATATTGCGGCCTTTGCTTTTATACCTACAATTAATATTTTTATATTTTTTATAAAATAAAATGAATTGGTACGATACTGCATTAGATAAGTGGTGAAATTTATACTCACCTATCGGAGTGAAGTTGTGTTCTGGATTGGGGATGAATTATGCTAAAAATTAAATCTTCCTCGTCCCTTATTCTAGGAGAGTTAGGGTCCCAAAGACTCGACAGGGCCATTATATCTTCCCCTGTCTTGTACCGCTTCCATACTTGACTGATCACGGTCCGATATGTCTTCATACGATGTGCTCTGTTAACCCACCGGCTGCCTTACGAGAGATACGTCTTAATGTCGCTCTCCTGGGATTCCTGTCCCAGCCACCTTTATTGAGACATTTATGTGTAGAAGGAGCGGCGCTATTGCGAATATTTATAATTTTAATACTATTCAAACAACTTCCAATCATTTAAATTAATTTGAATCATTTTAAAATAGTTGCTTTCGTAGGGCTGCCCATACATATTGTATTTTTTTTATATGATATACAATGCTCGCCATAGCCTAGTCGTCTTTCTCCGTGAAACTTCTTGTTATTAAATAAATTCCCTTGATTTATTTATGGTTTTTGTGTTTAATTTGTAGAACTCCATATTTATTTTTAGCGAAATTTAAAATAAATTAAATTTTAATAAATATTATTATTAAGTTCTACGGGTTAAGTATTTTTGTGTGTTACAGCTGTTTCGGCTTGTAAGGCCATTATCAAACAGTGGATATACCACGTACAAATGACTTATTTATACAATTTTAAGTTACCCCTTCCCCTTTAGAGTAATTAGATATTTGTGGTGAAGCCCTGTAGTTATGTATGTTTTTTCCTGGGCACTTATCATTAAAGGTGCCTCGGTTAACGTTATGCTTAATTATCAAAATTCCCCGTTTTCTACAAGTGTTATTTATAAATATTATTTTAATTTATGTACTTGATTATTGGTTTCTTAAAAATATTTAGAAGTGGAGAGAAAATCATTTTTTGTTGATTATTTAAAAGTTTAATATTTGGATAATACGTGGTATATCCACTGTTTGATAATGGCCTTACAAGCCGAAACAGCTGTAACACACAAAAATACTTAACCCGTAGAACTTAATAATAATATTAATTAAAATTTAATTTACTTTAAATTTCGCTAAAAATTCCCTTGAATTGGGAACAACAGATTCTTCTTATTTCGGCTGCACCGGTGGCTGAGTTTGCGGTGTCACCTTTGTCATCTCTGTAATGTGTATACAAATAAGCCCGCCTTTGTAATATGTGTACAAAAGTAAATAAATAAATAAAAACGAATTGATAAACGTTTTACAATTCTTATTTATGGTACCATATCGTTTCAGCTGTCTTCCGCGACGAACCGTTCCATCGGGAGATTGGCTTAGCGATCCAGAAGGATACCCCACCGGACATTAGACAGGAAGCCCAACCCCAATCCGAGTAGGTTTTTTGTAATCATTTTTCAAAGGAATAAAAAGGTTATTAATGATCCATCAATATAGTGTATCCATCTCGGACAGTAATCCTTGCTGGTGTGTTTGTGCTGAAAACATTTAAACAACGATTGCTAATAAGGAGGAGTTAAACGAATGTATTACATTAAATAATAGCATTTAATAAATAGAAATAAATAAATCCAGGTGTGTATGGATTGACTGTATATTAGTGATGGGTCCGCTCTGTACTCACTACTACAATGTAGTACTACACTACATTGAAGTGCACACTTCGCACATTTTGATGTGTAGTGCACACTACAAACTACAAACACCAAAGTTATTGAAAGTATAAACTTCAAATAGTACACTTCATTTCAAAGCGAACACTACAAAGTACATATACTTCAAAGTTATCGAAAGTATGAGAAACACATTTTAAATAGTGTATTTTTTACGTGAAA
>JADDOH010012475.1:0-66435 GCA_016648135.1 Agrypnia vestita | reverse complement strand
AGCTGCTGATCCGCGGGGTGGCGAATCTCTTCAACATCTCCTCCTGTTCGTTGGAGAATTTGACGCTTCTGTCACCCTTCATGCGTCTTAAAATCAGATCGCACTCCGCGAGGTCTAACAATTCGCTAGCCTTAGGGCCGGCCAGGAACTCCTTCTCAGACATCAACAGGTACCGAACCGAGTAGCTGAGTTCTCCCAGCACCTGCCTCCTGTTGGCCGACGTCAGCTCCTTCTTTGCCCTCTTGCACTCGCTGATGCACCACCTGTTCAGGGCGCTGAAGAGTTCCATCTCGCAGTTGACCCTGAGGGTGTCTCTGGGAGCGATGATGGCGATGTCCTCGAAGCTGAGCTCTTCGGTAGCCTCTTGGCGGAGAACCTCGTCGGCGTTTTCGTCTATGAAGAGGAGACAGTTGTGGAAGAGAGAGTCGCACAGTTCGGTCATGACGGCTTCCGCGCCCCCGTTTTCTGGGAGGGGAGGAGCCGAGGGCGCCGTCCCCGGAGCCGGGACTCGGCTGCAGAAGAAGCGGAGGTCCTGGAAAACCTCCAGCACGGTGGCAGGGGAGAGGTGCAGGTCCAGGTAGACCGCGCACTGCCGCACCAGCCCGGGGCAGATGTACTTGTGGGCCGCCTCCAGGGTGGCTCGGGCTGTAGCGACGGAAGGCAGGATCACCGTTTCGCCATACAGATACCTAAAATAAACAAAAAATTCAGAAAAAACAATGCATTTTTAAATAGTACAGATTTACTTATTACACTACAATAGGCATGATGACAGATTTTGAAATAACATTCTATATTATAGGTACACGTCTACTATTACCGGAAATAACATTAGAAAAGTTTTTACGCAAATAATTGCATTTTCATCTACA
The DNA here is from genome assembly GCA_016648135.1 of Agrypnia vestita. Classification (NCBI taxonomy): domain Eukaryota; kingdom Metazoa; phylum Arthropoda; class Insecta; order Trichoptera; family Phryganeidae; genus Agrypnia; species Agrypnia vestita. Next base: position 65,563 of record JADDOH010012475.1, on the reverse strand, counting down.
TATTTTTATTTTCGCGTAAAAACGCCCGCAGCTGTCATTTCGTCTACGTGACGTCAAGACTCGGTAAACATTGCATTATGTCTATGGCAACGGTTCAAAGACACGGTAACCGGTGTTTCATTCAAAATGGCGGATTGCACAATTTTACACATTTATTTGATTGAAAATCTTATTAATCTCAATGTGTAGTTATATTAAAACTGGATCATTATTTAGAATCCTTTCAAAATATTTAATTCTTTAATACTGCCGTCATGCCTTTTGGCTTAAATCTTTTGACGAGACATTTTTTTACAATTCAGCAGGGTAACGGATACGCGGCATTACCTCAGAAGCTGTTCAAACGCCCGCCTGTCCACGTCCGGCACACTGATGAGCTCCGCGGTGCCGGGCTCCGCGAGGGGGCCCAGCAGCATGGCCCTGAAGACCGGGTTGGCCGCCGCCAGCACGGCCCGGTGGCCCGGGAAGCGGCCCGTGTCGCCGCCGAGGCCGGCCACGAAGGTGACGTCGCGCTGCCGCTCGCTGTTGTACAGGCCGCAGGGGTCGCCCTCGCCCCCGCGCAGCCCCGGGTCGATGATGACCGTCATCTGGTGGCGCAGGGTGGGCCGGCCACGCTCGATTCCTCCTGCGAAGACAAACAAAATGGCGTTTATATTGTGAAGTTGCAGGGCGAGAACGCAGTTCTTCGGTATTTTGACGTGAAAACGTCTTTAATATGGGCGCCGGCTTTGCCTCCCCGTGGCAATTGCGCCCAAATGAACGATAGATTCTATCGAAGTAATTTTAAACTTCAATAACTCAATTACAGATATTATAATGGACTTATTATCATTTTAAAGAGGAAGGATGAATGTTTGTGCCAATACTGCTTCGGCATTCGCAGCGGCAGAGTGTCGTGAACTGTGTAAGCGAACAGTGAATACAAGATTTTCAACTTTCCGGATTCAACGCGTGTCCATAAATGGGATCATATCTCAAAGATAAATTATCTTATTCGAGTGAACTAAGTGTTGTTTTGAAGAGTAGTGTATATCTTAAAATGCATCTTTATTTTTAAGTATATACCTCAAAAACTAAAACATACGAGGCTGTAGATTTGAAAATTTTTCCTTAAAAAGTCGTCTAATTATATGAGGGCAACGTACAATCAGAATAATAAAAATCGGGCACCATTGCCAAATAAGTGTAACATAAAATTTTAAATAGATTGATACCGAAACTGGCGCGCGGCGCGATCTACGACCTGTTCACACGTCTTTCTTTTCCCCACCCCACGAGCCAACACCGCCGCCACTTTGATTTTTGAATTATGGATTTTGCTAACAGTTTGCGCATGACCTGGATCGCCTTTGGATCGAAACGAATCTACTTGTCTTCTATTTTATACTTTGCCTAAAGTTCAATTTATTATTTATTGTATTTATATTGTATTTAACTCTTTCATTCTTTTATCATTTTCTTCTTATATACTTGTTGTATATATGTGCATAATCTTACGGCGAACCGGTACCTACGAACGAAGTGTGTCCCATTGGTACACATTTGTCAGCCTTTAATCTCTGATAATACATGGAAACACAGCTATATATAACGCTGGAAAGCCATGCGTTTTTTAAAGTAATAAAAAGATACAAGAAACAAGACAATATAATATTTGAAGATTCGGTGCGTTAGAAGGAGTTTTATCTTAACATTTCGACACACAAGCCACTGTCTGTGCTAACTTGTTTACAAATGTAATCTAACATTGTGCAGTGTACCTACTGTATTGATATTGCTATAATAATTATATTTACTTAAATGTTCATAAAAACGGATGAAAAATACAAACATTGTTATCTCTTATTTTAACTCCTAAGAATAATTATTTTTTATATTTTTCCACTCGAGTTTCAAGAGTATCAGAATCCCTCATCGACAGGTCATCTTCACCTCATGGTTATGGCGCAGAGGCTTGGGGAGGCCGAGACTAAGGTGGACTCACAATAATTTCAAAGGCATATCTGTATCTGTTGTAATAAAGGATACAAGATAAAGGAAATGCGATAGAAATAGAAGAAATTTCTCGATAGGACAGGACCCACGAGGGTTTGTAAAGGCAACTGCAATGATGATTTTGAAAGAAGGCAGTCATTTATGAAGTCATAAGCGCGTTTAGGTGTAATTTTATGTATGCAACGATTTTCGTGATTTTTAAAGAATGGACTCATTTTCGATGTTATTTTAGTTAAATTTTAATTATGTAACGAAATTCGGGCGCATCGCGCGACGAAAGTTTTCACACCATGATTTATTACAAATCTGTCTTTAACTTTATCATTACCGCCGTCTATGTTTCTAATTTCCGTATCTGCCAAGGTCGATAGATATAGCCGCCGCGCTGAGTGATGCCCGTCTCTTTGCCGACGAAGAACACGTATCTGTAATCTGCGGTTATCTCTTTAGTTGTCAGTTTTTGCGGCTGGTTTGTTTCGCGATTCCTCACGTTTAAATAGTTTTTCATTTCGTTGTACTTTGGCTGTGAGAAGTGACGCGCTTATTATTTTATGTAGGTATGCCAAAGAACTACAACTTCTAACGTGCGTAGGTACACGAGTATACGCACCCAACTTTTTTTTGTCTGTATTTTAGACCGATTTTCAGTACTAGATAAAAAATACTAATTATAAATTACAAATGAAAATGTTTTGAGTAACCTAACTAACCAACAAGCCATTTCCTGAAGGAATACTCTGTCCTGACACTCCGCTTTTGGTCTGTAATAGAGTGTCGAAAATCGGAGGATAAAATCTCTATTGTGGATTATGTCTTGTTACATTATGCGTCTATTGCCACAGTAAAAGTTCGTTTAAAGCATAGATTTTTGCGTTCTCCACCAATCAAACGATCCGTTTCCGTAAAAATCTATGCTTTAAAACTAGGGATGCATCGATACGCACTTTTGCCGATACAATACCGATACCGATATTTATAAAAAAAGTAACGATGATACCGATACTGATGCGGACAGTGAAGATTTCAAAAGGTTTAAAAAGTTGTGGATTTAGATTAGAAACAGATTATATTACTTCTATAATATTTATTTAGAATATTTGAAAATTTAAAAATTGTAATTTATTAGAACATCACTTTCACATTATAATATCAGGAGCTTGTTGGTGTAGTGGTCATGACGCTCGCCTAGTGATCTGGTGATTGGTGGTTCGAGCCCCGTTGCCGGACACCAGCAATTTAGTCCTATTTTCATAGCATAGGCTTTTGGCTTAGTTTGAGAATAGTAAAAATATTTATGCGACATGTATTCCGTGTTCAGAAAGAAATTATGAAACGCGGGGATTCCCCGAGCGTGGATAAATTATGCTGCATTTAAACAGTGACGAATTAAGCGCGAAGATGGCGCGTATACATATAGATTATCTGTAGTGCGAAATTCAAAATGTATCGGCGTATCGGCAAAATTAATATCGCCGATTCTGATATATCGGAAAACTCACGATATCGCCGATATATCGGTATGGGCACACTATACCCAGAACAGTAGTTTATCTCCGACCTGTCGGCGAGTTATTAGCCTACTCTTGCGTTGATGCTAGGGTTGTAACTTTATTTTTACTCTCTTTCTTTTAACTCGTAGCGTCTGAGATTCCGACGCATACGGTAGACACGAAACCCGAAAATATCTGTAATTAGTATACATAGTTTCTGCACTTAAATTGCAAGAACGCTGATTAACATCAACGTAGACTTTTAAAAACTCACAGTCTTTGTGGTAATCAACACACCTTTTTAGTAAAGCACCACAAAGGAAGCGCATTATTTTCTAAAGCGGTGGCTGCGAGCGCGAATGGCACCGAAGGCACGGCCCTTACTGCCGCCGCCTTGTGCCCCCATATTCTATGTCAATGTGTGCGTCACAGTGCGTGCGTACACGGCGCTGAGCACGCACGCACACATTCTAATGGGTAGCGGCCAGTTTGTATGAAGACGTATGTATTACTTTTCTTAGTATACTATGGTATGGGTATCGGGTGCATCCCTACTTTAACTTTACTTTTTAACTTTTATTTTAATCCAACTTGAAACAACCGGGTCTTATTGAATATTGCAGAATTATCGGTTTGGCAATAGCTGCTATTTGAACAACCAAGATTATAATACCACGAACTAGATTCTAGGCAAGCTAACTTGTTTGTGTGATGACAAATATTATTACCAATTATACACGCATTGCATGTGTGACTTAGGCGTATAAAAAGGTGAGTCAATTTTACTAATCTTGGTGCTTGCCGCAACTCCGCGACGCACAGTGGTCGGAAAAGACAATCTGAGCGAGCGAAATTATTTTAGTGTTTATTTGTATTCTATACCCATTAAATAATAATAATAAACCAATTTAAAGATACAAAAAGTAAAATAAATGTAGTATTGAAAACTTGATTATACCACCTAAGCACACTTTATATTTAATTCTAAACTTGTCTTTATGACGTCCACAATTGATCCACTTTCGACGTATTTGTCCACAAAAATTAAACAAAGTTTTTTTTATTATACCTTGTTGTATTAATCGCCCTTAAAACAACTTTTTAAACTTCATTCAGAAAAGTCTCGCTCCTTTAACCATGCTACAAACAGTTTTTTCCTTGGTAATCCGAGAGCTGGAAAATAAATAAATTCTGGATACAGGCGTACCGAAATGCACTCCGATAAATCTGTAGCTAAGGTATTAGAGAACGATAGTTTACAACAATTAGAATCAATACAGGTCAATCCCAGTTTTGGCAGTCTAAAGCATGCAGAAAAAATTTACGATATTTTGTTAAAAACAAATCGTGGCTTTGTAGAATATTAATTGAATAAAAATGTGGATTATATTAAAAAAAAGTTACCTAAGTTTATCGATTCCATAGTTCGAAGAACAAAATTCAAAAATATAAACACACCACTTTGGTACAAACACACGTATCCGACTGACAATAACTCTATTAGTGGGACTTTATTACCCAAGGAACTAAGTTTATTTCGCTGCATATATTTTATTTTTATTACGACTTTCGTTTTTTGAATTTTGTGCGCACAGAATCTAATTTCCAACCTTTGTGCGACGCGACGGTAAAAATAGCTGTAATCAATACAAGTACGCGACTTTCTGGCTGGGTTCTGTCTGTGTAAACACAATTTTATTACATTTTCGAAGATTATTGCTATTAGTAAGTCACTTGTCAATGAAAAAAAATCTTTATAAAATTATTTTGTCGTTAATAATATACATATGTGCGTACTTACACAGTCATCTTAAGCGTTCTGGTTACATGCAAGATATCTCATAGCTAGTAGCAAAAACATTAAAGGTGGATAGTTTCCTTGAAAATGAGTCGATAACGTTCGAACAAACATGACCTAATATCAATAATTATGGACATATGTAAAATCAAAATTTGCATTTTTTTTCAATATTTCTGACCTATTTTTAAAAGTAGAACTATCTCTACAGTAACTTATAACAATTATGAAAAATTCACTCGTTTCACTCAAATAAAATGATTTGTTTTCTTAGAAATTCTATTTTTGCAACGTTTTTCATTCGACTTGTATTAAAGCCGATGATTTTTTAATAATCGATATAAGTTACTGAAATAATAGTTCAACTTTGAAAAAAATAAGTCAGAAATACTGAAAAAATGCCACCATATTGCATATCTCCATAATTATTGATCGCTTGAACATTTTCGCAACTTTTTCGAAGCATTTCGAACATCAAGGCAGGAACCCACATTTCATTTTTGCTACGAGACACGATGTATATATATATATATATATTAGGTATACAGCCGATTAGATTCTTCAGTAGGTCAGTATAAAACTTTTCAGGTAAGATAAGTTACAAGGGAATCAGATTTTTATAATACGCGGAATTTTTTAATTTCGCGTATTATACAAGTCCCACTATCGCATTTTTTTTTGGTGGCATTGGTACACTTGCACCTGACGTATCTTGATAATGGTAGCCATCTTGGATGACTACTTTATTGTTGGCTTTCGATATGGTTACGCGTGTTTTTTAGTGTGCTAGGCGTTTTTTTACTTTTGGAAAAAATGGAACGTAGGTGTCTAAATTTCTGGGTAAAAACAACTTCGTTATGATGCCCCAGCATTCGGACATGTATCCCTGCGAAATCATCCTATTCCTAGAGATGAAAAAAAACACATGGAAGCACGACGTTTTGTCAACAGATGATAAAGATAATATTGAAAAAAAAATGCAAACTTTGATATCGCATATCTCCTGAACTATTGATATTAGGTTATAATAGCTTTAACATTTTCGACTCATAATCAAGGCAGGAATATAGTCCTGCGAGGTTATTAATATTTTACAAATAACCCTGTATATATAGATAACAGTGTAGGTACATTATAAATGTGAATAATATCTGCTTACATGATCATTTAAAAATGTATACATATGAAATTTATTACACAATATCTATCTGTACAAGTACCTACATAAATCACAAATTAAGTAAAGACAATTAAAATTGTATATCAGTAAGAACAAAGACATGTATTCATATATGTATTAACAAAGTTTAATCAAATATATTAACGGTTAAGTTTTCGTTAAGGAGATTTCGGATTATAAGGAAAAGATATGGATTTTCGGAGAATCCAAGTTATCAGAACGAATTATTTTGTATAGATATATGAGATCAGCGATAATGCGTCCGTCGCTAAGTATAATTAGACCTGTCTGGATATGAAGTTGATTATAATTGATGTGTTCGATCGAAATTCTTTTCTTAGAATCGTATCTTAGAAATTATAATTGATGTGTTCGATCGAAATTCTTTTCTTAGAATCGTATCTTAGAAATTTTAATTGGACTTTTTCTAATCTCTGTGATGTAATGTAAATGAGTATCGATGAATAAACAAATATTTTTTAGAATTTTTTTTGATGAAATCTCGTACATAGGTGTATAAATCAAGATTAATTATGTGAGTGGGAGTGAAGGTTCTGGAACAGAAGAAGAATGGCCAGGGATGGAAAGGATGGAAGAATGAAGAGTAAGTAGCAGCAACAGAATATACTAAATCCTACCCTGGGATATCGCAATTTACAGTAGGGTAATTTCACATTTTACAGATATCTATGAAAATATATGAAATAGATTCAGAAAAATAAATTATATTTTGCAATTCAGAATGGATGGTGTGGGATAATGTTTCCTTTCATAATTTTTATAATAAAAAATCTTAAAAACTACGATTCTATTAAAACGTCATGTGATTGGTAGTGACGTTGTTTGGCAAGAATTATAGATAAACATACGTGATCTATGGAGTTTGTCACTAATTTGATTCGTTTCTATGGTAACCGTTCGTCTTCGCTTGTTTTTACTGGTGTCTGCGTGGTTTTTATATAGATTTTGCCGTGTTTGTGACCTATTTTAATAAAATAACTATCTAAGAACACATTTAAAATAATGGAGGACGGAAAACCAAGTTTTTATTATACTCCTTTTCTTTGTAAAATATAAAAACAATAAAAGACGAATTAAAACATATAACATAACACTAAACTTACAGTAATTTAATATATTTCTAAAATGTCAGATGTTTTGAGCTTTGATAAGACACTTCATGCTTTGAAGATTAAATTCTAAAAACATTTGTCAGTTAATTTAGATTTTCGACATTCGTAGTGAAGTACCTATTATGTATACCGACGAAGTAATTCAAATTTAGAAAATATTCCGCGACGTTATTGGGCCGCCGTTGCTAATCAAACTTTTCTAATGATTTTAATTTGAAAAAACCAATAAAATTTCTATAAATCCGAAATTATACTATAATTATTATTTTTTTTAACGAAAATTTGATAGATCTTCTTGATCGTCGCCACAAGTCTACTTGCCAAGTTTCAGATCGATTGGAACAAGGGAAAAGGGTCAAAAATCGATCCAAAGTTTTTGCTGACGGCAAGCCGGCAGGCAAGCAGACGCCACGAGTTAATATAAAGGGAGTAAAAAGTCATGCCTAACGTCACTTGCGAAAATAAGCGTTTTGGCGGGAGTTTAAAATCGTGATTTTCAAAAGTTGAGATTTTTCTATTAAAAAAATTGCCGATCTGCGGCCGGTAAAAGGTCCGCACGCTCCAAATCTGCTGAATCATCGAAGAGGCTATAAAGATTGATTATAATTTTTTTACTCCCTCTAAAAGTGGCGTCTGCTTGCTTGCTTGCCGGTTTGCCGTCAAAAAAAACTTTGAATCGATTTTTGATCCTTTTCCTGTGATCCAATCGAGCTGAAACTCGTGGCGACGATCAAGAAGATCTATCAAATTTTCGTTAAAAAAATTTAATAATTTAATAATTTCGGATTTTTAGAAATTTTATTGTTTTTTTCAAATTGGAATCATTAGAAAAGTTTGATTAGTAGCAACGGCGGCCCGATAACGTCGCGGAATATTTTCTAAATTTGAATTACTCCGTCGGTATGCATAATAGGTACTTCACTACGAATGTCGAAAATCTTAATTGACTGACAAATGTTTTTAGAATTTAATCTTCAAAGCATGAAGTGTCTTATCAAAGCTCAAAACATCTGACATTTTAGAAATATATTAAATTACTGTAAGTTTAGTGTTGTTATATTTTTTTAATTCGTCTTTAATTGTTGTTTTTTTTTACAAAGAAAGGGAGTATTATAAAAACTTGGTTTTTATGAGTTACTTTTTTTCGTATCAAATAACTGCTTACCGCATTTTGGCACGTTCCACGCAATGTGTAACAATTTTAGTCTTAGCGTTCCGATTATAAAAATAATTATTTAGAATTATCCAACCGCGACTAGCTGTCAAGATACCCGATAGACTAGTGTTTTATTATACACAATTACTATCTCAAGTCATTGACATTATTGAGATGCCCGGACGCTGCGTTTTAATTATCTGTGCTAACTAATAAAATGATTCATTTATTAGTTTTGTTCAAGTCGATTTTATCGTCGGAGCGTAGATTACTTTTATGTTTTGTTTTCGACGTAAAAAATATACAACTGCTCGATTGCATACCAAAAATAACGAAAAAAATATTCTAAATGAAAATAGTGGTCTAAAGGAGTTTAAATTTTATTAAATCGATTTTTCAGGCGTGTTCTAGTGTACTGCTAATAATTCGGAAGAATCTCACTACACATATAAAGGATATTGCTAAAAATTCCAAAAATCATAAAATAGATATCTCATTAGTGACATCTGTGGTCATTTAAGGGGAATGAATAAAAAAGCTTTGGATGCCGGTCGCGCTAAGGATTGTTGCAACACATACAACACATATATGGAACATGCCGTATAATTTAAATATATACAACTTCCAAAAAATTTAATAGAAATGTCATGCCACCCATGGTGAACGTTACATTGTGTAAATTGATCACTTAAGCTAGCCATACGATAGGTCGTAAGCCCTATGAACACCCAAAGACTTCCATACCTACTTTCCCATAAAAATATAATTTCGTCTCTGTGAGACATCTAGAATATATTGATTGATTTTGACTTCGTTTTTTGACAGATTTATTGATCTGTGTATGTATCTTTAAGCGATTAATGTTAAAATCATTCTTTTACTAGAAACTTTAGAATTAGCTTTGCATCTGTTGCGGCCTTAGAGTATCACTCAAATCACTCAAAAATAAATATTCTAGGCTTTATTTAAACAATAGTAAATGTTTGCAGTTGGTTTGTTGTTCAAATTATGAAATTAAACGTACAAAAGTAAAATTTATATATTTTTGATAAAATACTTGTGATAGCTGATATTTTTCTTCCCGTTTCCAGTACAGTATTAGAACACCCCTTCATTGCACAAGAAGACATATCAATTTTGTTTATTATTTGCACGTAAATACACAATTATTATCCAAAATACGGAGAACAAATTTGACAGCTTTATTGGCTTTCTGCCCTCAGTTTTAGCAATGAGGGCGGAAGAACGCTTACAAAGCAATTAAAGACGTACCCGACCGGGTGATCTTTTTTGTCTCTTTTTCTCTTATGTGTTACAATATATTATTGTTTAAACTGAGTAAGCTTTATTTTAGCACGCGTACAGGTTTGGTAAAATGTGTAGTTATCCCTCTATAGATTGTATATATGTACTCTAAGGTTGCGGGCATTGCAAATGAGATAGCAAAAACGCTATATAATTAGAAATTCGAGGCACAATTTCAGCTCATAACCAAGGCAGGAAGGAATCCATCTGAAAAGTATTGTGGACTAACTCTGTTACACCCTGTATACCTAATGTGAAAAAATGATTAGCATTCAAAATTTTAACACTCGTTTTTTAAATATGAATTATATTATATAGATATATAAATTATATTATCGACTCATATAATATCAGTGTTTGCTGCATAACCTAATCCTACGCCGCTGTAGTTTGCAATGCAGGAGCATACCGCTCATGATAAAACTATACCTCGTGAGAATGATATCGAAAGGAGAGTGGCTGCGGGAGACAAAGTTAATGGTGCTCTAAATGCAATTATGGCCAACAAGAATCTGTCAAAGGAAGCAAGACTAGCGGTACGTAACGGCGTTCTAGAGCCAACTCTGATGTATGGAAGTGAAGCCTGGAATCGGCAAAGGAGGAATGAAAGTGGACTGAATGCGGTGGAAATGCTGTCACTAAGACGCTTGTGTGGAAAATCTTTGGCCGAATGGACAAATTAGAAGCGAATGTAATGCTGGCTGTAGTGTGATAAACAGAATAAAGAAAGGAGTGCTGAGATGGTTTAATCATTTGCAACGTATGAAAGAGTATATAAGAAAATATATAAGGCGAGTGTTGAATGCAACATGAACAGAGGGCGTCCGCGAAAGACCTGGCACGATCGGACACTACAAGTATTTGAGGACGGCCCTGTTAAAAGCCTCAACAATCGTAGAAATTGTATGAGAAGATGTATGAATGTGGCCGAAGCAAAAGTGGCGCGCCAGGATAGAAGAGTGTGGCGTTAAATCCTCTCTGCTTATCCCTGCGGGGATACGGCGTGATGGTTAGTAAGTTAGTTAGTCGTAAGCCACTCAATGCAAAGTTTACAGGGGAGGCAAAAAACTGCCTAATACCTAGATTATTTACAATAAATATAATACGAGGAATTGTTTTAATGGAATAAGGGTACTGACACACATGCTTATTAGTGGCTCGTGAGCATGCGCAGTATTGACCTTCTTTAGCCCTTGCTTATTAGTGGCATGTGTGTACGTACATTGCTAGTAATAAGCATGCTCATTAGTGGCATGCTCAAAAATCAACCGCCAGTTGATTTATGAGCATGCAGTTTCAATTTTGAACTAGAGTTCCTTTCTATTCTATGACGAGAGCATGCCACTAATAAGCATGTGTGTTTGATTGTTAGCTTTGAGCATGCTTATTTATGAGCATGCTTAAAATAAGCATGCTAATGATGAGCAAGTGTGTACAGTTGTTAGGGCATGCTAGTTTTGATCATGCTAATGAGCATGCCAGCAATAAGCATGTGTATCTGTACCTTAAGTATCCTTAAGAGACACAAATAATCGTCTTTAAGATACAAGCTTTTGCCAGATTACATATCAACACATCTTAAAGACAGATGCCCAAAAAAATTGATTTTGACAAAAGTTTGGTATACGAAGTATTGTTTTGAGCGATATGTACAACTCTTAGGCCCGGTTGTTTCAGGTTCGATCAAAGTAAGCGGTCGATTAAAGCGTAGATTTTTACAAAAACGGATCGTCTGATTGGTGGAGAACGTAAAAATCTATGCTTTAAAAGAACGCTTACTTTAAGGGGGGGGGGGGGTAAGGTTTTTAACTTTTTTTTTTGCATTTTAATTTTAATTTTTAAATGGATGTAAAACATGCAAGAATATTGTGTCAAAATTTCAAGTCAATCGGAGCAAAATTGACGAAATTATGAACATTTGAGCTGCTCGGGCAGCTAAGAGACGCGCTCACCTGAGGACTACCGGACGTGCTATTGTATTGGAAGAGTTTTGCGTACACAAGGACAAACAGATGCTGATGATGAAAGTTCTTTGCTGTGTGAACATGGCATCGACGATTATGTGTAAGTATAAAATAAGTGTTGAGTTTTATTTTGAATTTTACAGTGTGCAAAACTTTAAAGCGTGTTCCCCACATCTTACGTTTTCAAAGTCGGTATCTATCATAACTTCAAAACTACTGCACCGATCTTTTTGAAATTTTGAACACTATTTCTGTACATAATTTACAAAGTAACGCTGGAGACTTTTTTTTCAAATTTGTTATTAATTTTTATTTTTTTAATAACAAATTAGTCGATATTTTTCGCAAAAAATCGCGTTTTTCCCTTCAAAGTGTTCCAAAAAATCGAAAAATTAAAATTTCAAAAGACCCTCCCAGCATTACCTGGGAAAACCTATTATCTAACGAATGAAGTTTGATTTTTTGATTTCAGATGATCTAGCACCAAGTTACGATGGACATCGCAATTCTACTTTTTTCCCAGACACATCCGAATAATTGCTGCCATTGCCATATTTTTTAATATTTCGTTTTGAAAATTTTACACAATATTCTTCAAATGTCATACTTTAATGTACTATTGATTTTAATAAAGAAATTTTAACTGTGTCGTCACAAAAAATTCACAAAAACATGCCTTTTTTTGTACGAATTAACCTTATCCCCCCTGAATCCAACTTGAAACAACCGGGCCTTAGCAGAAGCGTCAGAACGGCCGTGAGCTGGCAACAACTCCAGAAATGATTATACCACCTCTTGCATATTTTTTTGTAGAACATTAATATTTTGCGGAAATATTACGTGCAGCCCACTTCCACCGCCGATGTGCTATATTAATTAATTATCGGATCCTTGAGACCGTTCGGCAGGAAGGCGATCGGAATATTATGCGCATAAATAGTGATAAATCCGCCAACAGCGAGCCGTCAAATTAACTCGTTCAGGGGGACCTTGGGTTTTGGTAGTTAGTTCAAAATATCTTTTTAGAGATTGATGTCTCTCGCACTGTTCCACGGAAGAATGCGGAGCTGTCCAACGTGTCATTGATTAAAAAAGTAACCCATAAAAACCAAGCTTTTATCTTGCTCCCTTTCTTTGTAAAATATAACAACAATTAAAGACGAATTAAAACATATTACACAACACTAAACATACAGTAATTTAACATATTTCTAAAACGTCAGATGTTTTGAGATTTGATAAGACACTTCATGCTTTGAAGATTAAATTCTAAAAACATTTGTCAGTCAATTTAGATTTTCGACAACCGTAGTGAAGTACCTATTATGCATACCGACGGAGTAATTCAAGTTTAGAAAATATTCCGCGACTTTATCGGGCCGCTATGCTAGTAATCAAACTTTTCTATTGATTCCAATTTGAAAAAACCAATAAAATTTCTAAAAATCCGAAATTATACGATAATTATTAATTTTTTTTAACGAAAATTTAACAGATCTTTTTGATCGTTGCCACGAGTCTACTTGCCAAGTTTCAGCTCGATTGGATCACGGGAAAAGGGTCAAAAATCGATCCAAAGTTAATTATGGAATGTCATCTGAAGGGGATGGAATCTTAAGTGGAAAAATATTCAATAGTGGGTTCTATCCCCTTCAGATGACATTCCATAATTAACACCCCCCCCCACCCCTCACCCACCATCACCGTAACACACTTGCATGGTTTATCTTTTTCAATTTTAGTACACAAACAATCCTGAAGAAGAAAACATTGTTCTCGAAACATGTAGATTGTATAATCTAATAAAGTGGTGAAAACAAAGTGATTTGTGTTTTATTTTAATAATAAAAATGTTACCACAAAGTTCAAACCTTCACTCAGAAGAAAAATATTCTTCGAATAATAAATATTTTTGATAAAATATTATTTACAATTCACTCTATCGTTATAACATCATTTATTTCTATTTATCATAAAAATTGCATTGTCTAAAAATTAATTAACCTGGGACTTATTCCTAAAATTGTATTTAGTGATTTGCGTTAGTCTGAATATTACTCTCAATATATTTTATCATTTATTATTTTTCATTATTAATTATTTATTAACCGTAAGAAATGTATTAAGTGTGTGTGGCAATATCGCTTGTTTTGATACTGTTATGATTGTTATCATGTTTAAAGAAGCAGTTGTCAATCGATCAGTGGTAAGATGATTAGCACTATTTCCTAGCAACGTGCTAGCGTCATCAGCACGCAGTCAGTGCTACGCCTGACATAAGTGCTTTGACATAAGCTGCACTAATCTAGAAATTCTACGAAATAAATCCAAATATCTGCATATCTTATCGCGTAATATTCCCATCACATAAATTATTATAATACTGTACCTATATACTATTTTGATAAATTTGGCGTGAATAACTAGCTGGGGTCTAACTTGCAAAACTAATATTAGAAAAATTCAAAATATTCAAAATTCGACTATAAAATTAATAAATAAAGAAAGTGCTTCTAAAGATATACAGGAACTCTTCAAGAAACAAGGCTCTATGCCAATTAATGCTATCTTGTGGTACAAACTAATTACACGATATCATGAAGATGGGACATATAAGCATAGATTGATTCATAAACATAGTACCAGATTTACGGTTAAAGAAGGACTACGAATACCGAAGGTCATAAATAAATATGGACAAAGAACATTAAAATATGTCATACCAAAAATATTAAATAAAATCACATGTCGTGTCAAAATGGATATTAATAAAAAAGGGCAAAATACAGAATTAATGAATATGTTATTAAATAAAAGAGACTTATTTTGATTTTGGTAATATTTGTATTTTTTCTTGTATTGTTGTATAGTATTGTTGATTTGTATTTGAGTTTATAAGATCTATTGTAATTAATTAATATGAATGTATTTCTGGTAAATACAATTTATTTATATATATGTATTGATGCACCTACAGACAAATATCAATGTGATGTTTTGTGGGTCTGAGATGTAAAAAAAAAATAATAATAATAAATAAAATAAAAATAAAAAAAAACATTATAGAGAATATTCACGGTGATCTTTAAAATGGAAGAAAAGAAAACTACGTTATGTCTACACAATTTGAATTATATTTTATATTTTACTACTTGAGTAGTGTATCAGATTATCTCACTAACAAGTGAACATTAATAACATAGTTTTATGTTTTTCATTCATTTTAAAGATAGCGATACTCGCACATATGGAAATAAAACACTTGTTTTTAGTTGTACATTTTTAACTTTTTGAGACGCGTTTCGCTTTACGATGGCATTTAAAAATATTGTAACGTGATAATAGAATTCGGAGAAATTTACGCACGATCGGAACCCCTCGTAATGTCACTATGGAACAAAACTATCGAAAAGACCTTCCACTACATTCTGGAACACACTACCACACTCTGGAATTAGCTACAACATTCGAGGAACGTCTAAAACAGTCTGGAAGCGACGGGAACAAACTACAAACGTTGACAATATTATTGTACAATAGATTAAACAGTGAAAATAATTAACCGAAATTGTCTACACTTAAAAATATATTTACTAAATATTCGTTGATAAAATTCAGCCATGTTTACGGTAAATCGATTTATCGTAAATTGGTAATGCATGCCTTAAAATAGGCGGCCTA
This sequence comes from Agrypnia vestita, assembly GCA_016648135.1. NCBI lineage: Eukaryota > Metazoa > Arthropoda > Insecta > Trichoptera > Phryganeidae > Agrypnia > Agrypnia vestita. Next base: position 49,861 of record JADDOH010012475.1, on the reverse strand, counting down.
GTCGCATATAGAATACGCGCTATAGTACGTATACGTACGAATACGCAAGTACATTCCTAACCTTCGAAGTAGTATTGAACATCGCACACTGCACACGATTTAGTAGTGCGTGTACGCACGTATAGATACGACGTCCGACACGATCCGGATTTGTTCGGAAATTTTTGCGATTTCGTACGGCGGATATTGAAAATTTTGTCAATTTGACACATGACCATAAATATTTATGGGACCAAAGCGATTCAACTACGTGACCATCAGCGCAGATCATGGCGGAGGATTCTCTATTATTTCTAGATAGGATAGAGATTTCTAAAGAACTAAAAAATACCTGTAAGTTAAATAATTTGGTTTAATGAAGGTGAGGTATAATTATGAACTTCGAGCAAAAAAACTATTAAATATTTCTCCGATGTTATGAGCTTTCGTTGCATTTAGATTTTCCCCAGCATTTGTGAATCTATTAGATAGATAGTCATGAAATTTGTCGTTATTTAAGTCTACCCTAATAGAGTTTTCCTTAAGATACAGATTATTCATTTGGAACAAACGTCATTGGAGAAATGCGCAAAGTAACTGATCGTGACAACGCAAGACGCAATCAATGTGCGCGCTCCAATACGTACGAAAGTAGTCGTACGAATACTTACGTAAAAATTCGTATCCATAGTGGCCGGCCTAAGGGAAGTGGCACTATGTAGAATCGCCAAATGAAAACGATAAACTGACGGTAGGTACCTAATATTTATTTTACAGTTTAAATAGAAACAGAGCGACATGAACGATAAAGGACCAAAAATGTTAATGATGCTTCTTCCAATTATGATTTTATATTATTTTTCAAATAGTGGAGACAAAGGGTTGACGGCAATTTGATTTAAGACAACGATAAAAGGGATATATTCGGTCGATGAACCACGATAATATGAATAATATAAATAAGGAATCGATTTGAAAGATTTCGTTGACTCTAAATGTAAACAATTAGCGTGGGATACTCGTCCGAATGCAGGTCCCACATTTGTATGTTTATAATAGTCAAAAAGATATTTATAATTTGACCAATCGCGAGCCAGATCACATAGATGCTTGCCGTCGAACGCGATGTAAAAACGAAATATTTGTATACCTCCAAGCAGCCCGCGATGTATCGCAGTGAGGTGTTCTTCGGCATGTGCGAAGACGTAGCGACTAGTGAATGCAATCCCGAGTCGGGAATGCCCTTTCGGGATCCCTCGAGATTAGAATTTCCAATCCCGCGGGATCCCTAGGGATCGGGATTCCGAATGCTTTTGTGTTTTTTTGTTTGTTTATAGATCTGAATGGCAAATAAAGACTTTCATTAATAATCATTGCATCAAAGTTTTTGTAGGCGTTTTCATCATCATCATCAATCAGTCAATGTAGTAGAGTTAGAAGAAGTTTTTATTACAATGTTAGGTTGATAAAATACAGCAAATATTATTCAAAGCAATTTTCATTATTTGAATGTGACACGAACATAATTTTTAAGTACTCACTAAAAACTCTATAGACGCCAATTAAACATACAAAACAAAAAATGTTGATCAATTTCGTCCGATTTTTCGGTTCGGGATTGATCTCGTAAAAAGATCTCGCGGGATCGGGATTGCATCCCCTAGTAGCGACAATACAGGGAGCGATCCGTGTTCCTGTTTTTACAAATGAAAATGAAACAATCCCCATGGCCTGATCGCCAATGGTAGCTGGACAAGCGAAGGCAGCAATGCAAGTAATGTCGGAGCGAATTGATCTGTGCTTCTGACACTCTTGGCCGCTGCCGCGCGACCTCTGCATCGTCAGCAGCGAGCATTCTCCGACCACAGCACCGCCTCGATCCGTTCACACCGAGGAGGTGAATTTACGTGTAATAAGGGCAAGGTCCCAGGCGACCGACGGCTTTGTCGAACTTCATTTTTCTCAATAAAGCCTCAAAAGTGAATGTCAATCGTGTTGTATAACATGCGCGGGAATAAAATAATCACAATTTTCGACGTGCGACAATGAAAGGTATATTCAAATGTGTCGTTGCTTCATCGCCGTGGCGAATCGAGTGTCAAGAATGAAATGTACGTACGAAAATATCACCATCAAACGCGACGACAGATTCAGTCAGCACTAATAATGGATCTCCTATCTGCAGTCGAGATTGAAATTAACCGATATGAAATTAATTGAACTTAAACATTACAGGCGTTGATATAATAAACTGTAGATACGCCGCAAGCGTGAAATCGTGTCAAGTCAAAAAAAGGTAAATTGTGATTGGACGCGACGGCACGCCGAAAAAAGAGTTCCGGGGAAAAAGGAACAGAGTATCGTACACTATTGTGAGAATGAGTATGTTATTTTAGTCACCGTGAGTTCAAATCACCAGATTTTTCTGCATTTGCTACATTTGAAATCAGGATAGTATGGGAATAACGTGTCTATTTATAATACGTCAATGATTACAGGTCGATTTTTTGGTCATGGCACCCCGAGGGTACAGACACTAGTCAACAGTGTCCGTGAACGTTATTTATGAGAGAAAAAGACAAAATAATATGACCGCGATCACGCTAGACAGTGATGCAACAAGCCACTTGACGCATGCTGTCGGCTACGTACACCGCGCGCAGTGCGTAAATTTAATTTAATGTTTTGACACATTCATAATAATTATTTTTAAATTATTTTGAAAATTTTCCGAAATTTCTTTGTTTACAGAAATTTTTTCTCTTTAGAGAAAATAAGTCATAAAAATTGGAAAAAAAAAATTCAAAATTTGAAGTCGCTCATCTCCATTATTGTTGATATGAGAACATTGTCACTTGAACATTTTCATCTCATAATTTAAGAAGCTCACAATACACGTCAAGTATTGAGGATTGTATATATGTTACAGCCAAAGTGTAAATTTCGATACTGTTTACATTAAGAAGTATAAACAATTGAATTGAATACACTAACGTATATATTATAAAGTATCTGTTAAACCCTATTAATAAAAGGGTTTTTTTAGGGATGGGTCGTCGACGTATTTACCGTCGACGAAACGAGACCGTCCACGTCCATCCATCGACGAGACGATCAACTAGTTGAATTCGTCAACTAGTTGACGCGTCAAATTCGTTACGCGGACGTCGCGGACCTTCTATCTAAACATCGGGACGATGGTCAACTGTCTACGGTTCGACGCGACGCTTCTCGACGGCTCAACCGTTGGCTATTTTTATGACGTTAATATTTAAAATTTAAAGAAGTTCGAAGGAATATAGTTTCGGGGAAAGTAAACCGCTACTTGTGCTTATATGTAAAAAGAAATATTTTATTATTTATTTGTTTACGAACATTATAAGCTTTTACATATTGTTTTATATACTTCTTTCTATATATAATAAACAAAGAAGTAGGTATACACAGCAATATCAGGTGTAAGCAGTAAAATATTAGTTCAATAAAAAATAAAAAAATTAAACAGAATTGTTTTATTTTATACAGCGCAAAATTGGGAATTTACCGAAACGTCGCACGTGCACATCGCACAAATCAAGTAAAAAAATAATAGATAATAGCTTATTAAGCCTATCTTACCCTACGCATGTATTCAAATTTCAAGTCTCTGTCATTGTTCGTGTACACAGATCTGCACTCTATGGTAGTGTACTTTAGAGTTGAAATGAAATTACCCGTCGAGCCGTCTATGGCGTCTACAAGTCGACAGAAAGAGATGAGAGAAAAATAAACGGAGACGTTTTGTCTTGCTCTCGCTCGTTGCTTTGCACGAAGTTGAATCTCGAATCGTCCACCGTTCACGGCGTCCGCCGTCCACCGTCTACGAATTCAACTAGTCCATGCGATAAACGTAAACCGTCGACGCGTCGACGCAACGTCAACGGTTGATTTCAACTAGTCCGTCCATTCAACGCCCATCCCTAGTTTTTTTAAACGGTAAATATTAAAACAATGTTAATTCAATCGACACATTTTTAACATCCAAGTAAGTACTGATGTAATGTGAATTCGTCAGTTTAAATCTATGGGATTTTAACGAATACGTCCGGAACCACAGACAACTAACTACCCCTGGTGAATTCCCTTTTCCCGGCCGGGCTCCCACGTCATCCCCGTGAGTCAGTCAGTCGAACAACGGCGACATCGTTCGTCAGAAATTAGAATGCGCCGGCCAGCGCGGCGTGGTGATTAGCGCCTCTAGATTAATCCGATACGGCAGCACAGCGCGTGTGAAATGGCTCGGCCAATTGCGGAGGTCAGAAGTCAACGCGGCCATCCGGCGGTGTCGCAATGGCGGGCACATACGCAAACCGCAAATAATAAAAGTGTAATCTCTCGCGCAGGACGACGCCGTTATCGGAACCGTACCTCGGTTAAGTGTGCGCATGTGTCTGCTCAACGCTTGTCGCGGAAGTGACGTGAACGATTTGCGAATCACTAAAACGAGAACACTGAAACCGAAAATGCCAACCGGTCTGAGTGATCTACTAGAATAAGAATTATAAGCGTCCAACCCTGCAGGAGCGGAGATCTGATTGAGACATACAAAATCTTGAACGGCTATTATCACTGTTCAGATTTTGAATATTTTTTCTAGCTGAATCACAATCCACAACTGACACTAAATGAGACATCCTGTTCCTTGAATCCAAGGAAGCACTTCCTGATCAATAGAGCGGTGGATGCCTGGAACAGTTGACCGGAGGAAATTGTATCTACCTGTCCAGTTAACGGGTTCAGGAATACTTAGACGCTTATTACACTGAGAGGCACTCGATACAGGCCCGTCAGCCATAGCTGCCTGCCTATCAAATAATAATAATAAACCATGATACCTTATTAAACAAACTAAACAGTCTTGGGATCAGGGGTAATGCACCAAAGCTTATTGAAAGCCACCTAAAAGGAAGATGTGCTTTGACAAATAATTTCAATAAGTTGAGTGATCATATAAATGTAAACATTGGAGTTCCGCAGGGTTCAATATTGGGTCCATTTTTATATTTCTATACCTATAAAACTCAATGTCTGTCTGTCTGTTCTCTGTACAAATCTACACCGCTTGTCCGATTCGATTCAAATTTTGCATACTTATGCTTTTGAACCCGGCGGGTAACACAGGCGACATTTCCCCCTTAATATTTTACCCCATCTCGTCACCTGATAAAATTTCGATGCAAATCTATACCGACCGACCGATCGACCAAAAATTTGCAAACTTATTCTTTAAGACTAGGTGGGTAATATGCGCGACATTTCCCCATCTCTTTCTACCCCATCCCAGATATATTTTCTGTGCAAATCTACACTGTTTCACCGATGGACCCAAATTTTTCATACACATTCCCGACGGAAAAAATAGGCCACATTTCTTCCCTAGTCATTCTATGCATCTCAGCTTTGATTAAATGGAAACATTGTTTTAATTAGAGGCTTTGCAAAACATGGAACCTTTGTTTCCTCCCACAAATTTATTTTCAACTTAATCCTTAACCCGTGCAACGCCGAGTACGAACAGCTAGTAATTAATAAATAACAATATTTTTTTTTATTCTCTATTAATTTATAGCGGAGTTGGTAAAAGTAACTTACAGAGAATAATTAATTATGATTCTGCATTCATGTTAAAAAAAACTAATTACATGAACCTGAAGCCAAAAAATAAACCGCCTTCAAACCTTTCTATAAACGAAAATATTTTAAAGCAATGTGATTGTGTAAAATATCTGGGGCTTGAAATAGATGAGAGACTTCTATGAACGAATCATATTCGAGCCCTTTTATAATATCTCGAGCATATAGTTGGAGTGATGAAGAGAACTGAACTATTTGATACAAGAACTAAAAAAATATTTATAATGCTTTTAATCTCCATCCTTTTTTATATGGCATTATTATTTGGTATCCAATGTAATTCACAGACGCGAGGAATGATACAAAGAACTTTAAATAGAGCTTAAAATAATCTTCAACCTAAACCGGTACACCAGACTGTACTGACATGTACAAATCACCGGAATCAAATAATGGAATTTCCAATAACATAAAGGAACTAAATAATGTGAAACTAATCCATAAACAGCTGAAAAGACTTGTGTTGGGGAGGAGATAAAGTATTCAACAAATCGATGGGTCGATAGTTAATATGTGTACTTAATTTTATTTTATTTTTCTTATTAATGTTCCATTCTTAGAAGACAAATGCAATTGGGATAGTGAGCTGTATTTAAAAAACTAATGTATTGTTTTTTAAATATTTTTTGTAGGCAGTATTCTGGTAAGGTCCCATTAAAAATAAAATAAAATAAATAATAAAAAATAAAATCAAAACAGATATATCTATATTTATGTGAACAGGAAGCAAACGTATTTTTAATGGAAATGTTTCTCAAAATCATTTTAGGTTGCTTGCGACAATACTTGCAGCCCATTTTTAACTATAATAAAATAAATAATTGTTTTATATGAAATGAATATTTATAAAGGTAAAGCAATTTTCTCAAAAAAAATACGGGAATCATGCTTTTCATTTCTCAAAATATACTTATTTTTACTCCCTTTCTTTTAACTCGTAGCGTCTGCTTGTCTGCTTCTCTGACGAAAAATTTTTGGATCGATTTTTAACCCTTTCCCCGCGATCCGATCGAGCTGAAACTTTGCAGGCAGACTCGCAGTGACGATAAAAATGATCTAAGAATTTTTCGTTTAAATTTTTAAAAATTATTATATTAAAATTTTGGATTTTTCGAAATTTACATACAAATGAGAAAGGAGCCCAACGCGTGGAGAAGGCTCGAAACCTGTTTCAACCAGTCTCACTCGAGCCATGGGTTTGATCAGTCGGCTATATGTTGATAAAACATCAAATTGGAAACAACTACGAATGTCGAAAATCTAAATTGACTGACAAATGTTTTTAGAATTTAATCTTTAAAGCATGAAGTATCTTATCAAAGCTCAAAACATCTGACATTTTAGAAATATATTAAATTATTGTAAGTTTAGTGTTATGTTATACGTTTTAATTCGTCTTTAATTGTTGTTATATTTTACAAAGAAAGGGAGTATAATAAAAACTTGGTTTTTATGGATTATTTTATGGGTTAGTTTTTTATACAATTACTTTTGTAGTTATTTTTAACAATAAGAATTTATTGACAACTTTATATTACGAATAATATAAACGATAACAAATGTATTTATATACAATTATGGAACTCTCTTTTTTGATGGAACAAACGTCTCTGGTTATGAACAACTCAGGTTACGAAAAAATACCCCGGAATGCGAACAAAATTTCGGCTTACGAACAAGGAGTCACGTGCTTCGGAGTAATGGGATCTAAATCACTCTTGAAGAAAAGGCTTTGCTTCGAGATAAGGCAAAGAAAAACACTCAGAATCCGAGACAATATTTCACCCCCTTCTAAACAATAACATTATTATCCTTTGTAAGATAAGTTGAGATACAATTTATTTTAACGTAGTCTTTTTGTTTTATTACTTTAAATACATTTTCAATTAAGATTGAATTATAATTGTTGCTTAGGTATAAGATTGCTAAGTAGATAATCAAGGGCATTTTTTGAACTTGGGATGTAGAAGGAATTAATTTTATTTAACTTTGTAAAAACAACTAACAGATTCAAGGTCTACCGGTTTTGAGACGTACCCGTCTCTTCGTTAGGACCACTACACTAGTATGTTCACAACACTATACACCACACCATAGTTTTGTTAAACTTTCACCAATATTTATCACATGCGTGTTAATCTTGTCAGAGACATGGTGTATAGTGTTGTGAACATAGTAGTGTGGTGTTGGTCCTGACGAAGAGACGGGTACGTCTCAAAACCGGTAGACCTTAAATCTGTTAGTGGTTTTTACTAAGTTAACTAACATTCTGTTATTATGTCTAACCACAAAGTAAATGTTTTAAATATTGATAATATTAATAATATAATTTTATTTTGTTACTAATAAATCGATGTTTATTGGACAAAATACATTTAATTGCTTGATACATACACACATAATACATAAAAGTATAGGATAAAATGTAGCAGGCCTCGGCGCCATTACCTACCTCGCTAGATATATAAAAATACCTGTTCTGTGGTACGCAGCATTTTTAATCATTTTACCACCTTAGATCGATATCTATTTTTATTTTTCAGAGAAAGTGCCTACGTAAACAGTAAAAAATAAAAAAAATATATATATACCTAGTGTTCGAGCAAAAAATCTGTTAGTCTCTGGTCGGGAATTTTATAAAAGGAAATACCTATCAACGCGGAGTTCTCTGTGTATGACAGTTGCTACGAGACGGATTGTTTTGGGACATCTCGAACCAACGGTTGAATTTGGTCGCGGCGGATAAAAACTATAAAATATAATTAAACATTTGGTGTGTTAAAGTGGTGCTTTAAGCGGATTTGGTAGCTACACGGAAGAGAGCGGTGATCGGATGGAGAAAGACGCCAAAGTTCCCGCAAACTGGTAAGTGGCATCTTTCATATCTAGAGAGCTTCTAGTTCAATTTTTCCCTGTAGGAAGCCCGAACCAGAGTTGAAGTTAATCAGAAAATGGCTCCAACACCTAGTATAACGTGAGATGCAGAAAATTAGTAAATGCTTCTTACGGGAATATTATTTCCGTTTACGAACAACTCGGATTACGGAATAAATTAAGTTCGTAACCCGGGGTTCCACTGTGCGTATTATGTAGGTCCGGCGGTGCGGGGTGCGGGGCGCCGGACAGAAAGGAGAAATGGCTCCGCATGACTTCCCGAGGACAAAGAGTTGCCAGCAGGGAGTGGTGGACAGTTCGCACGGAACAGTATCATCGAGGGTAGGCAGACACCAGAGCCGGGTCAGCACGCGCCAATGCAGAAATAACGCTATCAAAGCGGACGTCCGAGAGAGAAGAATGAGTGAAAAAAACATTAAATAATATCATCTTAAAAAAAGTAACCCGTAAAAACCAAGTTTTTATTATACTACCTTTTTTTGTAAAGTATAACAAAAATTAAAGACGAATTAAAACATGTAACATAACATTAAACTTACAGTAATTTAATATATTTCTAAAATGTCAGACGTTTTGAGCTTCGATAAGACACTTCACGCTTTGAAGATTAAATTCTAAAAACATGTGTCAGTCAATTTAGATTTTCGACATTCGTAGTGAAGTACCTGTTATGTATACCGACGGAGTAATTCAAATTTAGAAAATATTCCGCGACGTTGTCGGGCCGCCGTTGGTAATCAAACTTTTCTAATGATTCCAATTTGAATAAACCAATAAAATTTCTAAAAATCCGAGAAATTACACTATAATTATTAATTTTTTTAACGAAAATATGACAGATCTTCTTGATCGTCGCCACGAGTCTACTTGCCAAGTTTCAGCTCGATTGGATCGCGGGAAAAGGGTCAAAAATCGATCCAAAGTTTTTTTTTGACGGCAAGCTGGCAAGCAGCAAGCAGACGCCACGAGTATAAAGGGAGTAAAAAATAAAACAAACTTCTATAAAAATTGATTTTATTGACATGTGATCTCTTTAAGTACTATGGTAATTATAAAAATAATTTACCCTTCTTTACATACGTTTGGATATGAAAAATTTAAATAAAAAATTAAGTATAATATGTCTGCGATGTATATCTTATTGCCATGCTAAATATAATGTACAGTAGATAGACTCTCGATTATCCGGAGAGACATGAAAAAAACGTCTCGAATAATTTCCGCAAAAAATAAAAAAATAATAACTCTAGTAAAACCACACTGATGCAAAATTTACACACGATTCCAAATAATTAAAATTTTGATAAATAAATATATATAATCACACACAGTTTAACGATACGAAAATGCAATAATGAGCATAAATAATAGAATTATGAATTAGATATATATAAAATACCTAATACAAATATAAAATAAAATAAGAGAATTAAAATACACAACTTAGGTTCGTATTTCTATTTGCAATTGAACTCGCGGTGTACTCTCACTTGTGACTCACGCTTGTGTCAAAATAAATACCTACACTGTTATCAGGGATTCCCAAAACTTCTTTATTCGGAATGTTCACAATTTCTAAATTCACATTCACGTGTACATTCTTTATAAAAAGAAAAAATATTTTACAATCTATAAAGAATATTGGAAATTAAAAATATATTATAATCTTTATTGCCTCGGATAATGACCCTGAAAAATCGGAAAGAAACTCCAAAAAATTGAGGACGCAACTATTTGTGATAAATAAATTAAATGGAGTATAACACAACAATGTAATAAATGTCGTTGTAATAAAAAAAGGTAATAAACAAAATTTATAAAACTGGGAAGACTTCGATGGCTGGGTCATGTGGAGAGAATGTCCGAGCGTCAAGCACCAAAGTCCCTGCTGAACTCAAGGCCAATAGGGCGAAGGAGCTTAGGAAGGCCGAAATCAAGATGGAGTGACAACGTCCTCAAATACATCTCTGCCTTAGAGCTTCGAAACTGGAGAGAGCTGGCACTAGACCGCGATGAGTGGAGGAAAATTATTGAGGAGGCCAAGACCCACCAAGGGTTGTAGTGCCAAGAATGATGATGATGATGAATAAAAAAGTATATAAAATAAACAATCTTCTTATAAGTAGGCAATTCGCCTCAAACAACGATATATTTATGTAAAAGCTTAATATAAATCTTTATTGTTTATGGGAGCATGCTCGAGAATACTTACGAACGAGGAGAGATTTGTGGTTTACGGCAAAAGTGACGCTCTATCCTCTAGATCGTTTTATCGGGCGTTCGGAGTTGCGCAGACGGGCGGGAAGGTGCTGGCGCTGGTGATGGAACTAGTCCGCAGAGGAGACGCGGAGCAGACAGCACCAGCGGTGAAGAGTGGCCTGTGTTTGAGTACGGATTGAGGAGTGGCCGAAGACTAAGCGCCAGAAGCCCGAACGCCCTTATCTTTCGATGCGAATTGTGATTTCTCAAAATTTCACTGAATAGATTATCACACGATCATAGACTTAATTGACGAATGTATAAATCAATCAATACATGGCAGATAACGCGTGGATAACACAAGAAACAATAATATTGCGCAATGAATATCAATATGTTCGGTATCAAAAAAGTTGAGTGATCGGCGGGTTTCGGAGTTACAGTAGGTATGTATACAGAGTTATTTATAAAACATTAATAACCTCGCAGGACTATATTCCTGACTTCACTATGAGTCGAAAATGTTCAAGCTATTATGATCTAATATCAATAGTTTAGGAGATATGCGACATCAAAGTTTGCATTTTTTTTTCAATATTTCCGACTTACTTTTTGTAAAACGTTGGACAATCATTACAGTAACTTATATCGAATATGAAAAATTCATTCTCTTTAATATAAGTCAAATAAAAAAATAAAAACCTTCGAATCTCAATTGGAAAACATTCCAATTGGATTTTTTTAGGAGTTTTTATCATTTTATTTAACTTGTATTGAAACGAATGAATTTTTCGTAATCGATATGAGTTACTGTAATGAGAGTCCAACGTTTTACAAAAAATAAGTTAGAAATATTGAAAATAAAATGCGAACTTTGATGTCGCATATCTCCTTAACTATTGATATTAGGTCATAATAGCATGAGCATTTTCGAATCATAATCAAGACAGGAATACAGCTCTACGAGGTTATTAATGGTTTACAAATAACCCTGTATAGCTACAATATCAAATACATATTTACTTATTAAGTAGCTGGGATAGTGAAGTTGGTAACACGCTATCCGCGTAAGACAGAGGTCCGTGTTTCGAATCCAGGTTCCAGCATTTAATTTTTCAGTTTTATTATTTGAGTTCACAGATGCAGCACCGACCAGAGCAGGTTTCGTGCGTTAGAGCGAGAGAACGCGACATAATTTGCGAAAAAATGACAGCCCGTAAGAATGTTCTCGGTATGCGTATGCATTCGGTATTGATGACAAACATTATCAATTAATTACAATATAATATAACGTAATTTGTATCAACCATTCAAAAACCAAGTAAAGTTTGATAAGGATTTTATCTATTTTTTTTTTAATCTATGTTTCCATATTTGTTACTGAATAATTAATATTGTTGTGAAATTATTGTTGATAATCTTGAGGAATTTTCAAACAAATCTATTCTTTCGTTTATTATCGCCATCTTCACGTTTTCAGAAGTGTCGGGTAACATAACAATTTTAAATCATTTTTGGATCCCAAAGTGACATAGGAGTAAGATTAAAATATCGCGATATAAAAAAAAAAAAAACACAAAAATTTCATAAAAATTCGATAACATATTCGTAGTATTTTGATCAATGCAATGATAAATGTATTACATGAAATTTTTTTTATATCACGCTTATATTTAAATGATTGATTGATTTTAATTATATCCTTTGGTGAGATCATTAACGAATTTTGCATATAAAACTTTCATCAATTAATTATGATGGATTAATTGATTATTAATGAATCTGATTCATGTATTGTCATCGAGAATACATCTGTGTGCAAAATTTCAGCTCGATTGGGAAGCGCGTGAAAAATCGATTGTAAGATTTCGTCCAGACAAACATGTGAAGCTAATATAAACGTGGCAAAAAGATGTTCGAGACCAGAACCGAGATCATATTTTTTTCAGACTATAAAGTTGGAAAGAGATTATGTCGGGGGAGAGGGGGGAAATGTCGTCTATATTACTCGCCGGGTTTTAAAGAATAAGTATGTAAAATTTGGATCAGATCTATTAAACGGTACAGATTTGCATGAAACATATATCAGGGGGAGGTGGAGTGGTAAAAGGGGGAGGGGGAAAAGTCACCTGGTCCTAAAGAATAAGTATGCAAAATTTGGGTGAGATCGGTGTAACGGTACAGATTTGCATGGAAAATATATCAGCAGGAGGTTTGGGTGAGAATCGAGAGGGGAAATGTCGTTTTTGTTACACGCCGGCTCCTAAAGAATTAGTATGCAAAATTTAGGACAGATCGGTCAATCGGTCATCGGTACAGAGTTGTGCGGAAAATATATCATGAAGAGGGGAAGGGAGAAGTATCGTTTTTACCCACCGGGTCCCAAAGAATAAATATATAAAATTTGGGTCAAATAGGTCAAACGGTGTAGATTTGTACAGAAAATATATCAGGGAAAAAGAGTACGGTGAAGGGGAAAGGAGTACGGTGAAGGGGGAAGGGGTAAATGTTATCTATATTACCCGCCGGATCCTAAGAAATAAGTATGCAAATTTTGTATGAGATCAAAATCAAAATTTCATTTTACTATGAAACCACGCGCGCATTCGAATGCAACGTTGTCAAAATTTCATTTTACTATGAAGGCACGCGCGTATTCGAATGCAACGTTGTCAAAATTTCATTTTACTATGAAAGCACGCGTGTATTAGAATGCAACGTTGTCAAAATTTCATTTTACTATGAAACCACGCGCGCATTCGAATGCAACGTTGTCAAAATTTCATTTTACTATGAAGGCACGCGCGTATTCGAATGCAACGTTGTCAAAATTTCATTTTACTATGAAGGCAAGCGCGTATTCGAATGCAACGTTATCAAAATTTCATTTTACTATGAAAGCACGCGTGTATTAGAATGCAACGTTGTCAAAATTTCATTTTACTATGAAACCACGCGCGCATTCGAATGCAACGTTGTCAAAATTTCATTTTACTATGAAGGCACGCGCGTATTCGAATGCAACGTTGTCAAAATTTCATTTTACTATGAAGGCACGCGCGTATTCGAATGCAACGTTGTCAAAATTTCATTTTACTATGAAGGCACTCGCGCATTCGAATGCAACGTTGTCAAAATTTCATTTTACTATGAAAGCACGCTCGCATTCGAATGCAACGTTGTCAAAATTTCGTTTTACTATGAAGGCACGCGCGTATTCGAATGCAACGTTGTGTCAAAATTTCAAGTCAATCGGCCGACTAGTTTTCGAGTTTTGCGTACACAAACATAATCAGACTGAAATTTTATATGGGTGTATAGATTAGTTCATATTGTCACGTGTCGTGGCTGCAGGAGGAATTAATGAAAACGCTGGGATTTAATACAGGATTTATTGATTGCTGAATAATTAATTAAACTAACTTACAAAGTCACTTATCACTATTAAATGTAACGCTATTCCTTAAATTAAACTATTTCGCAAATTAATTATTCGTAAATAGACGCTTTATATTCGCTTTGACACTTTATTTACTATTCACTAGAATATTCCACCCTATTTCCGCACTTATTATTTCGTTTCGGTTATTATTTCAATACATTATACTTTCCGGAATCTTCGCTGTCGAATTACCGCTCGCTTGGCACCACTGGCCTCTCGCTTGGCCGGCCTGACCCGCCGCTCGCGGCTACCTTCGCTTTGTTATCGCCTGTCAACGCGCACGGAAAACAACTCACTCCTTACTCCCGTATGTCGTATTTATATTGGCTAATGCTGTAATCCAGACGTTTCCAGTGTTTATTCGCAAGTACTCGTAAATTCCACATATTCCTGGAAAGTTCCAGACGTCTCTCGAAAGTCGGAGGTGATTCCAGATCCTTCGGTAGTATTGTGCCAACTTCAAATAACTGTCACTTAACAGAAGTGCGTGATTCTTTTTAGCCTCGTTACAATATTAATTAGTTAAAACAAAAAAGTGTATTGGGAAATCAATACAAAATGTAAACTTTTATGTTTTTGAAATCATACCAATTTTGAAAACTGAATAATGTTTTCATTTTATTTAACGGAATGAGATCACCTCTGGGATTCTAGTTACGGTTACGGATGGACATTCCAAATTAGTACTATTGGGGATGGGCATTGCTGTAGAAAAATTGCACATTTTCAAAAACAGATAAGAATCACCTTGACAGAGGGCGCTTCAGTGAATTCGAATCGAATTACTTAAGTCAAAATTTTTGTCGGTATAAAATATATGTACGTAATGCTGCATGTTACATTTTACTTGAATATTCATAAATACCATTACATTATTTGAGTTCTGCTGCCTGCTTTCGAGGAAGTACCCAATCCTTAAAATTAATTTTATTAATACTATTTAAATATATGTATTGAGTGGTGTGTATTCAATTTATTTGTTCGACAAAACAATATATTTATTTGTTTAACTCTACCTCCATATACGCCCTTGGAACAACATTTTCCCGTGGATTTTTTATTTATCTTATTTATTTGATTCCACACATGTTGTGTGGGCTAACACATGATTTCACTTAAACATATTGCATTCCATCTAGACATTTAAAAGTTTTTACAATAAAATTTTTAAACCTCCTTATATTCACCGTGTTTTGAATTTCCTTTGGCAGGCTATCGAAGATTTTTAGACCTTTGTACATCATACAATTTTGTGAGGTGTTTTTCTTTTTCTTAGGTAGTCTTATGTTGTCGCTTCGCCTTGTATTGTAAGAATTAAAATCCCTATTCAGCTTCATCCTATTTGGGTACTAATCCGTGTTTAATTTAAATATTTGCACCAATACATTATACTTTCTTTGATTTACTGTTTCTAGTCCTAGGGAATTCAACATTTTTATTATTTTGGTTCTCGTATTACACTTCAATATTATGCGCATCGCTCTGTTTTGCACTATTTGAAGTTTCATTAACATTCCTTCGTTGCTTATAAATAACATACAGGAGCAGTAATCTATGTGCGGGAGAATCATAGTATTGTATGTTAAGAAACTTGTATTTTTTTGTTATACAGGGTTATTTGTAAAACATTAATAACCTCACAGGACTATATTCCTGCCTTGATTATGAGTCGAAAATGTTCAAGCTATTGTGACCTTATATCAATAGTTAAGGAGATATGCGACATCAAAGTTTGCATTTTTTTTTTCAATATTTCTAACTTATTTTTTGTAAGACGTTGGACTATCATTACAGTAACTCATATCGATTACGAAAAATACATTCGTTTCAATACAAGTTAAATAAAATGATAAAAACCCTGAAAAAATTCCAATTGGAATTCGGAGGTTTTTATTTTTTATTTAACTTTTCATTTTCGATATAAGTTACTGTAATGATAGTCCACCGTCTTACAAAAAATAAGTTAGAAATATTGAAAAAAAAATGCAAACTTTGATGTCAAATATCTCCTTAACTATTGATATTAGTTCATAATAGCTTGAACATTTTCGACTCATAATCAAGGCAGGAATATAGTCCTGCGAAGTTATTAATGTTTTACAAATAAGCCTGTATATCTTCTTATTCTTCCAAGTAAGGAAACTTTTTTGCGATTTTCTTCGCAACATGTGAGTTGGTTTAGACTATACTTTGGTCCTCTCATAACATGTTTGAGATACTCCAGCTTTCTTATCTTGGTGGTCCGCAGTACGTCCTTTTTCCATACGCCGGAGGACTTCAACATTGTCACTCTATCCACCCAGGAAAGTGTTTATAGAGCCACACCTCAAAAGCCTCGACTTTGCGGTTTAATTTAGTGTCCATGCCTCCACCCCATGCAAGAGAATGGCGAAAATATAACATCGAACCATACGCACTCTAAGTTGCAGGCTTAGGTCACGTCCCAATCTGAGAAACGCACATCTTGCCATCTCTCTCCGAGCTTTAACTTCCTGAGATGAGTCTCGTATCTCGTTCACCCGTGCACCAAAGTACTTGTATTGCGTGACTCTTTCTATTGGTTCATTGTTGATGAGTTTCATTAATTTTTTGACTAACAAGACGCACTTTGAAATTACTGCAAAATTATAATTTAGAGTAATAAACCAAAATAGTACCAGATTTCGGCCGCGCTATGTACTCAAAGTACAACTCAAACATATTATTTGCTTTAAAATCAACAGTTGTACTAAAATATTAGATACTTTTTTTATCGTTATCATTAAAACTAGTAAGAAATTTGATATATTTGTAACGTAGTTTTAAAGAGGAATTTACCGTTAGAATTTTAATAGAAGAAGTCAATTTTGAGGATATGTTGACGGCAGTGGCGTGCAGCGCATACAAGCAAAAAAGCTGTGCATTAGTAAAGATTCTGAGAAACAAATATTAATTAAATAATCCTTATCTTAAGAAAAAGTTGATTTAAAATTCTAGCCTCTCTCTCCTCTATTTCGTCCTACGGCTAGAAGTTTTATTTCTGACGTTTCCATTTAACGTGACGTATCTGTTTTTTCTCGATTTAAAATTGTAGCCGTAGTTCGTCCTACGGCTAGAAGTTTAATTTCCGACTTTTCTGCGCTTAACTTCATGTCAATTCTTCATTTATTTCGCCAACCAATTTGTTCCACAGATAAAGTCAAGTCGAGAAAAAACCGTGTATTTTTAATGCTGCGAGTTTTGTGTAGTAGCGTCCTTCGAAAGGTCATATGCCAGGCACACGTCATGCAAAAATGTTATTTTTTACAAATTCCACCCAAAACTTTCGGTGTAAATTTTATGTATTTTCTGTGGTAAATGTAAATACGAATACGACAAATATCATCTGTCATCTGTCATCATAATGATATCATAAAATGTTTGATTTATTTTTGTGAAAAGAAACGTATATCTGAAATTAGTATTGTTCTCGATTTAATTATATATAAATCGTCTTCGAAATATATTGGAATTTTTCGCCATATTATAATATAAAATATTTATTTATTTAGTAAATATTGTTTACAATACTTCTTTTATAGTGCAGTTATTTTTGTGGATTGAAGCTACTCAAAATAGTTCATTATATATAGTTAATTTAAAAAAAAAAGTATATACCCTTGTAGGTATATGCCACTGGTTGACGGACTAGATCGATGTTTTTCAAACGATGTGCATCGATACACCTTTACGAGTAGGTACGCATAAACGGACGATCTGATTTTTGATACCAGTGCCGGAAGGAATTTTGTCTGTAGCATTCTAAAAATAAATAATTAATATCCCAATGGGATGATTATATTATATCCATTTTTTACTCCCTTTGTGCTGGTGGCGTCTGCTTGCTTGCTTGCTTGCCGGCTTGCCGTCGAAAAAACTTTGGATCGATTTTTGACCCTTTTCCCGTGATCCAATCGAGCTGAAACTTGGCAAGTAGACTCGTGGCGACGATCAAATTTTCGTTAAAAAAAATAATTATAGTATAATTTCGGATTTTTAGAAATTTTATTGGTTTTTTCAAATTGGAGTCATTAGAAAAGTTTGATTATTAGCAACGGCGGCCCGATAACGTCGCGGAATATTTTCTAAATTTGAATTACTCCGTCGGTATACATAATAGGTACTTCACTACGAATGTCGAAAATCTAAATTGACTGACAAATGTTTTTAGAATTTAATCTTCAAAGCATGAAGTGTCTTATCAAAGCTCAAAACATCTGACATTTTAGAAATATATTAAATAACTGTAAGTTTAGTGTTATGTTATGTGTTTTCATTCGTCTTTAATTGTTGTTATATTTTACAAAGAAAGGGAGTATAACAAAAACTTGATTTATATGGGTTACTTTTTTTATTACTATTAATTTTTTTTAAATTGTTTTTTATTAGCATTTTGTTACATTAAATAAGGTTTATGTAACTGTCACGTGTTGTGTCGTGGAAACAGAATAAGTAAATGAAATCATGGGTACAACATTTTTCATAGTTACTCTTTAGAACCCTGCACAAAACATGCCCTCTCCTCTTCTCCTTGACCCACCCCGTCATATGTATATTGAATATTATCAGTTCAACATTTCGTCCTTCGGCCCTTCTC
Source organism: Agrypnia vestita (assembly GCA_016648135.1). NCBI lineage: Eukaryota > Metazoa > Arthropoda > Insecta > Trichoptera > Phryganeidae > Agrypnia > Agrypnia vestita. The sequence continues at coordinate 31,058 of JADDOH010012475.1, read as the reverse complement.
ATTGATATAAATTATCACAAATTTAGCTCACTTGAACTCTAGGATCCTGTGCAAAAAATTTTCACCCCAAATCACTAAAACAATGACACCCCCTTCGATTTGTCGCTTCTGTAATTACAGGAATTAGTAGATCTATAAAAATATAACAAGAATTACGTACACGTGATAAAATGTTAAATTACTTAACGGGATTTGATTTTTATCATTTTATATTGGCCAGTCTTTTTCTAGCAATTACTGGTACTGAGGTCTTTAATTAAAAGCGAATTTAGATAAATATAGGGGCACTTCAGAGGTTTTTTACAAGACCAACAATCGTAGGGGAACTCTTTTACTATTAATAATTGTCTAACCCCTATTTAGGGCTAATTTTTTAATTGGTCAAAGGGTCTGAGTCACCCGCGCAACCGCTGTGCAGTAGTCTGTGACACTCGAAGGGGATAAAAGCAAAATCGACAATTTCCCACTGAGTTGTTTCATAGTAAAAATACAATAATCCTGTCACTGCTCAAGGAATTTTTTTTTGAAATCTACGAAACCTGCACCTTATTGGAAATAATATGTTAAGTATAATTACTACTCAGTTTTCCTTTTATATACGTGTATAAATAAATGTTTAACTTTTAAATATGGATAGTGCTGTGTTTGCTATGATCAGTCAAAAAACGACATCAACTCTATATTATGACGCGGCCATTTTGTCACATTAGGGGTGACACATCCTTGGGGGTTGAACGGTTGAAGAGGATATTGCTGTCTTTGCCTTTTACATTAGGAGGATATTGCTGTCTTTGCCTTTTATATTAGGGGGATATTGCTGTCTTTGCCTTTTACATTAGGAGGATATTGCTGTTTTTGTTTTTTACATTAGGAGGATATTGCTGTCTTTGTTTTTTACATTAGGAGGATATTGCTGTCTTTGTTTTTTACATTAGGAGGATATCGCTGTCTTTGCTTTTTACATTAGGATGATATTGCTGTCATTGCCTTTAAAAGTGATTTGAAAACAAAGATTTAATAAGCTATATTTCTTATAAAATGACGAATTCAGTAAATGATTCTACATTATTAAACGTTTGGTAAAATATTTAATTTTTTTTTGATACTGCTGCCTTTGCTTTTATACCCCCCATTCGTTAAATATACAAGATGTTTTAGATCTAGTCCGAAATATTTTGAGGGGTTATACATTTAAAAAAATGAGTGTTTTCTTTGTGATAAATATCAATAGTGTTTGTGAAAAATGAACACAAAAAAACATCGATAGTTACGGATATAAACGACTTCAAAGTATGCATCTTTTCAGCGTTTCTGATTTATCTTCTCTAAAACATATGTGCAATTTAAGTAATTTATATAAAATACTAGCCGTCCTTATCCGGCGTTGTTTCGGTTAAGGATTTAGTTAAATATACGTTAGTGGGGACACACAAAGGTTCCATTGTTTTGCAAAGCCTCCAATAAAAACAGTGTTTCAATTTAATCTAGGCTGGGATGGATGGGATGTCTATGGAAGACATGTGACCTTTGAAATGGACCAAAACAATACGTATGCAAAATTTGGGTCAGATCTGTCAAAAGATGTACATTTGTACAGAAAGTATTTCATGGAGAGACCGCGGGGAAAATGGGAAGGGAGGAAATGTCGCCTACGTTACTTGCCGGGTCCTAAAGAATAAGTGTGCAAAATTTGAGCCAGATCAGTCGAACGGTACACCTTTGTGCAAAAACTGTATCAGGGGAGGGGAGGGGTAAAAGGGGAGGGGGTAAATGTCACTTGTGTTACCCGCGGAATCAAGAATTAATACGCAAAATTTGGGTCAGATCGGTCGAACGGCACAGATTTGCATGGAAAATATGTCAGGCGGATGAAGAAAATGTCACCTATGTTCCCCACCGGATCTTAAAGAATAAGTACGCAAAATTTGGGTTAGATTGGACAAACGGTTTAGATTTGCATAGAGAACAGACAGACAGACAGATAGACAGACAGACATTGAGTTTTATAGGTATAGATTACAGATTTATGTACCAAAACTAGGTTAATTCATCGATTATTTTATAAAATGCGATTAGATTACCAAATTCCATTCATGGAAAAAAACTAATTATAATTATTTTAAATGCACGTACGGCTTCTTATCAGATTGAATAGATAACATAATTATCCATTTTTATTGCTCAATTCATTCACAATCGATCTGTCTACATGGTATTGGTAGTATATCTGAAGACTATATCGGTGGTTTACAAAAATAACTCGGTACCGATAAAATGTACCGGGTGAACACGATCGATCAATGCTTTCTCAATTTGTCAACAATCTTCTCAAAATTTTACAGTAATTAGAAGAAAATCCCCTCAACCGAAACCTCGGCTTGTACAAGCACGATATTAGTCTTATGCCTTTCGGGTCCGACAACAGATTGCTCAGGATTTTAGTCCAGCAACTTCTGGTTTGTGTCTTCTGGGGTACCATACCGTGTTTTTACGATAACGTTCTCACCCTGCAAGCCAAAACTTACAACAACACATCAGCCCTGATGATGGACCCTGCAATGGGATACGAAATGTCATATTATAATCCTTTTTAGGTACAGATGGTTCGCGTCTTTTCTAAGTTCTATTTGTAATCTATTTTTGAAGGGTCCCGCAACGCGGTGATGGCAACCTCCGTAGGTTTTTGGCAAACTCGTGTCGTCTGCTTGTCTTCTTGTCTTCTTGTCTGACGAAAAAACTTTGGATCCATTTTAAACCCCTTTCCCGTGATCCAATCGAGCTGAAACTTTGCAAGCAGATTCGTGGCGACGATCAAAAAGATCTATCAAATTTTCCTTAAAAAAATAAAAAATAAATTTTTGGATTTTTCAAATTTTGCATGGTTTTTTCATACAACTTATTAAGTTGTATGAAAATATTTCGACGCGTCTGGTAGACGTGAAACCTGATTATAGTATAATTTTGGATTTTTGGAAAAATTTTTACTACTCCCTTTCGTAGCGTCGCCCGACCGAAGCCCAACGCGTAGGTTAAGCGAAAAAAAATGTTTGAACTAGTAAATGAGAAAGGGAGTATAATAAAAATTTAGTTTTTATGGGTTACTTTTTTTTCAAATAAATATTTCAAAAAGATTTTTTTTTTTCAAATAGACAAAATTCAAATGGATATTTCAGTTTTATTCAAATAACATATTGCATTTTGGGCGAGGTTAGGTTTGTTTAGAAATCGCACAAGTCTTCAGATTACCTGCCCACGATTATCTCATATTGAACACGAACGAGACCAACTGACCAAACACCACCAGCGATGTGGAACCATTTCTCGGAGGTGGGTTAAATTTTTCGTGAGTAATGTTAAACTCGAGCATAGTGAAATCCACTTTTTATAATCTGTCCGTCCGTCTGTCCGTCGTAACTTCTTTATAGTAATTTTTTTCTTTTCTCTTTTTTCTTCTTAAATAAGAATAATAATTATAAATAGTTTTTTCATCTTTATTTTTTTTTATAGTTTTTTTTTCTCTCCCTTTCCTTCTTTATTTTTTCTTTTCTTTTTTTCTTCTTCTTTATAGTAAATATTTTTTCCGTCTTTATTTTTTCTTCTTTATTTTTACTTTTATTTTTTTCTTCTTCTTTATAGCAAATAACTTTTTTTCTTTATTTTTTCTTCTTTACCTAAATTATGACAAATGAAAATGTTGCGTCGCCGATATCCTAATGTTAAACAAGTTATGGAAATAAGCGATTTCGTTGGACTATCATTAAAGCAGCTAATATTGATCAAAAAATTATTTACTGAATTACTAGATACTTTGATACAAAAGTTCTATTTTTTTACTCATATTAAAACGAGTAAATTTGTAATATCCTATACTAGCTGTTCATACCCGGCGTTGCACGGGTTAAGAATTAAGTTTAAAATTAATTTTTGAGGGTAAACAAAAGTTAGATTCGAACGGTATAGATTTGCATCGAAAATATTTCAGGGGGAGGGGATAGGGTAAAAGAATAGGGGGGAATTGTCGCATATGTTACCCGCCAAATCCTTAAGAATGAGTTTCTGAATTTTGAGTCCGATCGGTCAAATGGTACAAATTTGCATCGAAAATATGTCAGCGGAGGGGAAAGGTTGAATGAATAGGAGGGAAATGTCGAATATGTTACTCGCCAGGTCCTAAAGAATATGTTTCCAAATTTTGAGTCCGATCGGTCGAATGATAAAGATTTGCATTGAAAATATATCAGGGGAGGGGAAGGGTTAAAAGAATAGGGAGAAAATGTCGCATTCATTTAAATACTTTATTTTACATTAATGTAAACAATAACTACCCTTAAAGATTTAAATTATGTTATTTATGTGATTATTTTAAAATATTTATTCAAAATCTTCATACAATATGCACGTCGGCACACTACCGCCATCTACGAAAATAAATAAAAACATATAATTGACCAAACATATTTCTAAAATGCGTATGTAGATATATACGGTACCTATCTAGTCCGGCAAAATTCAATAATAAATAAATGCACATACATTTTTAAATTCTGACGTTAATTTCTGTTTGCTCAGTTGATATTTTTAATTAAGAGATGTCAAATGTTACACATCATATGTGACTACTGTGAGGCTCGCTCGTTTTTTTTTTCAATTATTTTTTTGCCTCGTTCGACGCGTAATTTCAATTGTTTAGCGCCAATGAAAGATTATGTGGGCCAATGTTAGCATTTTAATAATAAAGCGATCCGCTACGCGGCCAAGATGGCAATTAAACACGCAACCCGTCGGGTACAATAACCCGAGGTGTTTGATTAATTAAAGGATTATCTGATTTTAATTTTAAAATGTTCGTAATCCGCGGTATACTTATTTATTTTAAATTAAAAGTCCAGATCTTGCGTTAGGTGGTAAAACATTTTACAACTTTTGTATGGATGGATAATCGAATCACATATCATACACTTTGCCTTGGTATCTAAAATAACTGTTATTGGTACAGTTTACTGTTTGACAAAAGGGCTACCGAAGTAACTAGACATCTTCTTCTTCTTCTTCTTCTTCATCAGTCTTCGTCTTTCCATGTTTAATTGTTGTCTTTCTGTTATAATAATAATAACTTGAAAAACTGTTAAAATAAATAATTCTTTAAAATAGATCATTATTTTAAACCAACCAGTTTTTAGAATCAAAACCAGGGTCGTACATTCAGTACAATGAAGTATGATTAAGCATTTATTTTGTAAAAAGCGATCAAAGCGTGTATCCCTACCAAAATCATATTTCCTATAAATTTATGGGCTATGTTTCCTATAAAATCTCGTATTCAGTACATTATAAAATAGTAGTTCTTAATCACTGTATTAATTTTTTTTTGGGTATTGCTACCTTTTGCTTTTATACTTTTATCTCTTCTTCTTCGTCATCAGCCTTCGTCTTTCCACTGCTGGATATAGGCCTCTTCCTTATTTTTCCATTCTTCCCTGTTGTTGGCTAATTGTAGCCATTTCTTTCCCCCACAGCGACAATAAAAAAACACAAGATAAAAATGAACAAAGATAAACAAACAGCAGAATTGCCAAGACGTATAGGAATAAGCTGGGCTGCTTTTGGCAAACTCAAACATGTCTTCGAGAACAAAGAGATCCCAATTAGCCTAAAAAGAAAAGCCTTTGAATCATGCATACTGCCAGTGATGACGTATGGATTGGAGACTATGGCCCTTACAAAGAAAAGTGTAGAAAAGCTCAAATGCACGCAACGATCCGTGGAGAGATCCATGCTTGGAGTAAGCCTAAGAGATAGAATTAGAAACGACGAAATTAGGCGCAGAACTAGAGTAGTGGATATCATGGATCGTGTAGCGAAACTAGACATGAACTAACGTAAATTACTTGTCCACAATAGGGTAATTTCACATTTTACAGATACCTATGAAAATATATGAAATAGATTCAGAAAAATAAATCATATTTTGTAACTCAGTATGGATGGTGTGGGATAATGTTTTCATTCATAATCTTTATAATAAAAATCTTAAAAAATACGAATCCTTAAAACGCGATGACCAGTGAAGTTTCTTCGAAGCTGGTAAAAAAAAACTAAATAAAAAACAATGAATAAAAATATGTGATAAATAATAAATATTACATAGATTTAAATAATGATAATGCATAAAATGGGAGGGGTGGGAAGGGGAGGGAATGGGAATCAATTAAAGAAGTATCAAATTTATTTCAAAAATCATAAATGAGATTACGGAGTTTCATTTTAAAAAAAAGCAAATTGTCAGTAAAAATGTCTAGATTACTTGTAGAATTTAACAGATTGTATTTTGAGGTGGAACGAGTTACAAAGCAGTTTTTTAAGTAGTTTGTCCTACCAAAGTTTGGGTAAAATAAATTATTTGAATGCGTTGAGTATGTAGGACAACTTAAATCTAAATTATGAAAACTTAAACCTAATAATGAAAAAGTCAAACTAAATACACTTAAAAAGTCGACTTATCTGCGGCGAATTGAAACTATATACCTAATAACCAATGGCGTGCAGTGGGTATAAACTTAGGTTCTGCTGTGACCAACTAAATACCTATATTAGAAATATAAATATACGCATATACCTATAAGGGCATATACATTTAATTTTTTTTTTTAACTATATATAATGAACTATTTTGAGTAGATTCAATCCACAAAAATAACTGCACTATAAAAGAAGTATTTTAAACAATATTTACTAAATAAATAAATATTTTATATATGTATAGCTAACATGGCGAAAAATTCCAATATATTTCGAAGACGATTTATATATAATTAAATCGGGAACAATACTAATTTCAGATAAACGTTTCTTTTCACAAAAATAAATCAAACATTTTATGATATTATTATATGACAGATGACAGATGATATTTGTCGTATTCGTATTTACATTTACCACAGAAAAGACAAAATTTACACCGAAAGTTTTGGGTGGAATTTGTAAAAAATAACATTTCTGCATGACGTGCGCCTGGCATAGGATCTTTCGAAGAAGGACGCTACTACACAAAACTCGCAGTTTTTTTTTCGACTTGACTATATCTGTGGAACAAATTGGTTGGCGAAATAAATGAAGAATTGACATGAAGTTAAGCGCAAAAAAGTCGGAAATAAAACTTCTAGCCGTAGGACGATTACGGAATTTTAAATCGAAAAAAAAACAGTTACGTCACATTAAATGGAAATGTCAGAAATAAAACTTCTAGCTGTAGGACGAATTACGGCAAGAATTTTAAATCGACTTTTTCTTAAGATAAGGATTATTTGTTTCTCAGAATCTTTACTAATGCACAGCTTTTTTGCTTGTATGCGCTGCACGCCACTGCTAATAACGTAATAACGTAATACCCCAACAGACAAGAAAATTAAATTAAATAAAAATTGAAGAAATGCTTTTACACCCTTTCTTTGCATATATTCGTATTAATTTTTTTAACATTAGCCATGCGGTATCCAAATATTAAACATCAAAATTAAATTTGTGTAAAAATTGATTTTGGTACCGCGCCAGAAAAAGTGGACTGATTTAAACTGGAATAATAATGGTTAGTCAATTAATAAATGAGACTTACAGATAAGGTGGATATATTGTGATTGAGGAAAAGTACCAGGCTGATGTGGTGTAATTGGTGGCATACCTGCCCGGAATGCAAGGTGATCTGGGTTCGAATCCCGGTAGCAGCCAAAATATTTTTTCGTTGATTTGTTTTTTCTGCACGTCTATCTAATTGATTAATAATACATTTGGTTTTACCAAAATTAAAGTTTAAAATAAAGTTTCGAACGAAATACTAATTTCGTCATCCAAAGTGTCGCAATATTAAATTACATCAAATACACGAATATGTTATCGGAAGTTTGTGCAATTTTTGTAAATCCAGTTTTAGATAAGTTGATCCCAGAGTTATTTATATACTTCAAAATAAAAACGATAATATTATTAACAAAATTGTAGTATGGCCAAATATTTTAATGACATTTGAAGGTGACGATAAATATGATTTATGACAAAAATACTTTTATTATAATCATCATAACCTAAATTTCACAATAATATTAATTAATATCTTTAAGTAAAATAACTCTTTGTTTTACACCACTTTATTGAGTTCTTAAACCAACTAGTTTCAGCTCACAGCAAACAGAAACACAAACAATCAAGAAAACAATAAGGAAGAAAGAGACAGAACGTCAACTTTGGCGGGGATTAGGTGAGAGAAGGAGGGTATGGGTGGGTGTAGTTCATTGGAAGGGGAATATATCTAGAATTGGGCTACGCGACAAATCTAATTGTTTATTTACTAGGTAAATAGTCTTCAAAAATATGATTTTATTATTTGTATGTATCTACTTATATTTCTTAATTACATCAAAATGTTTCGGAAAAACCTTTCCATCGTCAAATGTCAAAATATCAAAATGAATATGTCTTTTGTTTTTCTAATTTATTTGAAAAATTATTTTTGAATATTATCGCTGAAGTTTTTGATTATACATATATATTATTGGAAAAATTTTTAGAATTAAAAAAATGGCGTTTATTTTTGTGAATGCTTTTTTATTTATTTCTAAGGCTTCTAAATGATTAAGACGTATACCTATGTCATTTCTATGAAGTCTACATCTACACCCGAAGATTGGTAAAATGCGTGTTTTTTTTTCTTCTATTAAATGAATCGCGAATTCTGAATAGCCTACCATATTTAGGCACCTTTTGTGTTCAATGACTCTCGTATTTATATTCCTAGCTGTTCCTATGTAAAATACTTTGCAATCTTTGCATTGAGTTTATACATACCTGAATAGCTTAGTTTATGTTATTTATCTTTAGAATTTATAAGGCGTTTCAAAATTTATCAAAAAAAAAAAATTAACTAGCATTAAGCAATCAGCTATCGCAATTAGATAAAAACATTAATAAGAATATGCTAGATTTCAATTCGAAAAATATCTTATAATTATTTATTTTAAGTATTTTTAAAATTTAGCAAATATTTTAGCAATTAAATAATAATTACGTACGATGGCAATACTGTTCCGTTAAAGACATATTAAGGCGATCGTCTAGCAGAATGAGCAAATTTCACCATTTTTTCTCATATCTTCTCTTTCGTTTTTTATCACATTATTGTAGGAACATATATAATTTAAAAAATTTATTCATCATGTTACATACATTGTAAATACGAATATCTTATTGAAATGTCATAAACTAAATTAAATAATTGATTAATAAATTACCAAACCTTCGATGTTTTAAAAATGAAGAAAATTGCTCCACTTTGTGGGCCTTTTATGACTGAACGGCGTGTGAGATGTCTTTTTTATTCAATAATATTACAAAGTTAACGATTATCTTAAATTTGTTACAATTATAGAAAAATCTGTTAATACGTTTACATGCAATTTATGTTTTAAAAAATACTTGAAAAAAATACGTGAAATTTGCTCATTCTGCTAGACGATCGCCTTAATAGAAACCCCACCAACTTCAATGAAAATAAGAATGATAAATTGACATCAATTTACGACATACTGTTCAAGTAATTGGATTATACCCAATTCGCCTAACAGATACATACTAACTAATGTGTACTCCATAATCTTGTTAACACATCTTTAATATCCATTATATAAAGCGCTTAATGTACGTTAACAACGACTTAAAGATGGAATAAAATAATTTAATTCAATCCCTAATGGTCGGTAACATATAATTTTCAATATTTTCATTTGTTATAAAAGTATGATAAATAATATTTTCAATCGACAATAATAATTAATAGCCAGCAAACGATGATATTATATACAAATTATTTTAAGAAATTTATGAAAAATGTATTCAAAATATAGTAAAGTAAAAACAAAGGTATATAAAAATGACTCAACGCATAAAACAATATTTTAAAAATTAAGCATTAGAGATAATAGAAATGTATTCCAATTCTTACCCTATACTGTGGAGGAAATACGAAGTGTGAACGATTAGAAGCCGAGAAAGACCTTTTTTATAATAAAACTAAATGTCTGTCATTTCGCTAAACAATCTTACATATTTTTAACGATCAAAACCTAAGTTTGAATACTTTATTTTTAGGAACCTGCACAAAACTTAGATACTGATGGTACAATGTAAGCAAATAGATATAGAAAATAATAGAAATAGAACAAAGGGGCAAATAAAGATACCAACTTTAAAAACCACCATGGCACAACATCACTATATATACAAACTTGGGAGTTAAATGGTACAATACATTGTTGACGCAAAAATTTCAAGAAAGAAACATTCCAAAATACGAACAGTTTAAGAAAGAAGTCAAATCCACATGTCTCAAATGGTTTTTTTATAATAAAAATTACTACTTCTAAATGGTTTCTGCTTTTGTACTTTAATTTGGTTTGTAAATACTCCTCCCATAAGCTCGAGCTATTAGCTCATATAATGCGGGGTATAATGTCTTTAAAGTGTAATAACATAGATTCAATTTATTATAAAAAACATTAGACAATCTATTCTAATAAAAATATATGATGTGTAACATTTGACATCTCTCAATTAAGAATATCAATTGAGCAGCAACAGAAATTAACATCAAAATTTAAAAAAGCTAATATCTATATATTTATTAATTAGTAATTTATTAATTACAACAAAAGAAAATGTATGTGAATTTATTTATTATTGAATTTTGCCGCACTAGGTAGGTACCGTATATACCTACATACTCATTTTGTTTAGAAATGTGTTTGGTCAATTATATGTTTTTATTTATTTTCATAGTTGGCTGTAGTGTGCCGCCATACATATTGTATGAAAACTTTGAATAAATATTTAAAAATGATTACATAAATTACATAAAATTTGAGAACGTAAATCGTTAAGGGTAGTTAATTATTACATTAATGTAAAAAAATTAAGTATTTATTGGATAGTTTAGAAGATATAAGCCAAAATATATCAAAGTTACAACATCCACACGCTTAACACCAGCCTCGCAACATATATACAAAATCAGAAGCATTGGCTGGTATTGTGCGTCTTCGCTGTGATGGCACTTGCTGGACATTGATTTGTTTATAAACGATGATTTTTTTCTATCGCGCGTGCTCTGCGCGCGCTCATTGGTTAAAAAAAATTTCCCGCGACTTATTTCGTGTTACGCATTTCCGTCCCTTTTCACGAAATCACTGCCACACATAGCAGGAAAGCGAGAGGAAAGATGTTAGAAATGAAAAATCAATTACATTAAATACATGTCATGTCATCCAAAAGAATTTTTTTTTTCTACCTCTTCTCGACCATTGAAATGATTTTCCCAAATGAGCTCCAAATGTTTCGCGGCAGGTTAAGAACCTGCATTCTTTCGGATGCTATTGACTTAATGTCTTCATTGTTTAAAAGTAACGACATCTCGGCAACATCAGGTGTGGTATAGGCCGATTGTTAGGAAGGCGACACTCGATTTAATTAAATTATTTTATTATTAATTGATTTAATTTTATTTAATCACGATTAGTATGAATTAAATAATCTTATCGATACACAATATTTACTAAGATATACTTTGTAGATAAATATGCATATCGATCAACACCGAATATTTTCTTATTAATATTTTTAATATTTAAAGCATTAGCTCTGTGGACGGACATCTTAACAAAATGTTATTTATGTTAGTATATAACCACTAAAAAATATTTTTTTTGTCTACCGGTTTCAGGACGAAACCCGTGTCTTTGTCGGGACAACCGCTACACTAGCATGTAAATATAATTGTCCTGACGATAATTTTCGAAAAACTTATTTTTAAAGTATTTTTCGATTTTTTTTTTTTTTTTTTACAAAATTTTATTTCTACGAATTTTAGTTTAAAATAAATAAATACTTATTTTGAGGAATACATGTCGGTTCCCTCAGGAACCGTACCGTCATTTTTGACGGGTTAGATACAGCTAGTGTATAATAATATTATAAAACTAAAAAACATGAAAAAAGAACAAAATATAGACAAATTCATTCCTGTACGATAGTTATCATTAGGTTTAATTTTTTTTTTTAATTATCTTGGTAAGTATCTCGGGTAGGCTCGTTAGCCAGCGTCATCCGCCATCGTGTTTAAAAAATGTCTTCAATAAAGATCGCGTTGTCATCTTTCGATCAGCTAAGCAATATTATTTGTATAACAAACTTTGACGCTTCTCAGTGGGTGGGCAGACGGATTTACGACGACGTAATTTTTCTTCGAAATGATTATCAAAATATTTACGGATTTGTACATTTATATATTGCAACACGATGGAAAATATTTAAGCTTAACGTGTTTGGAACAATAAACCATTAATTAAACCAGAGATTAACCCATATTAATGTGATGTAGGAATGTATATTATCTAACAGTTTATCAGTTCGATAAGTCTGATCAGTATCAGACTTATCGAACCTCGATACAAGGCGCACAGAGGCATTCCACAATACTTTACAAGTAGATCAATGTTCTAATATTATTCGTATTATACAGATATTATAATGTTTTAAATTAATTAAATAATATATACATCAAAATTGCAATACACTACAATAATACATTTAGAAATTAATTAGAACATTAATACAAACAACAATATTTAAAAAAATTATATAACATGTCCCCAGACAGCAATTGTATGCTGCAAGGGAATATTAAGAAGAAAAATAAAATAAAATTAAGTAACATGTGATTTGTTTATCAGTTTATCTCCTCCCCAACACAAGTATTTTCAGTTGTTTATGCAATAGTTTCACATTATTTAGTTCCTTTATATTATTGGAAATTTCATTATAAAAGTCGATTCCAGTATATAGGAATCCAATGTCTTTCTCTATTAGTCCGCCATACATATCACTTCTTATATAGTCTCTTGTTCTTGTGTGTTGTCTATGTACGTCACTATTCAGTTAAAGGATGATTGATATTCGTTTTTAGTAATACATATATTCTTTATTTTACAAATTATCTTCATCTTTTCCACATATATCAGATCTTCTAGGTTAAGCATGCCGGAGATTTTGTATAAGTAACGATTACATTAACACATACATTTACCAAATAAATTTAATAAAAAAAGTCGGTGGTTCTGGTGTATCGATTTAGGTTGAAGATTATTTTAAGGCTTAGTTATTGATTGTGAAAATAAGCGACTGAATTAGTAGTTCTGACTTATTTTCTGTAAAACGTGGGACTATCATGAAAGTATGCTATATCGAATTAAAAAAAATCTCTTTAATACAAGTCAAATTAAACGATGAAAACCTCGCATAGAATTTGAGCCAGAATTTTCCTGTAAGATTCTTGGTCATTTTATTTGACGTTTGCATATATATAAATATTTATAATTGATTTGAATTGTACAAGTATTATATATTATAACGCAATAATAATAAGAATGAAGTTGTATGTAGTGTTTTTTCGTGAAAATTTCACCTCAAGAGCGCTTTACACAAAATCTGTTTAGTCCTACACAAGAATTTATAATTGCGAAATTGTTAAATCGACATTTCAATAGTGTTTTGAGCCTTTTTACTCCTTTATATTAACTCGTGGCGTCTTCTTGCTTGCTTGCCGGCTTGCCGTCAAAATAAACTTTGGATCGATTTTTGACCCTTTTCCCGTGATCCAATCGAGCTGAAACTTTGCAAATGGACTTGTGGCGACGATCAAGAAGATCTATCAAATTTTCGTTAAAAAGAATAGTTATAGTATAATTTTGGATTTTTCAAATTTTTAATGTTTTTTTCATACGATTCAGTAAGTTGTTTGGAGATTCCGACGCATGTGGTAGACACGAAACCCGAAAATGAAAAAGGGAGTATTGTAAAAACTTGGTTTTTATGGGTAACCTTTTTTCTGATGTACTTTTCCGTATTGCGGAAGATAGAGAGGCCTCTACCTGCCACCGTAATGCCCGTCCACTAAACTCAGTCTTCTGCCAACATTTGATCGGTTCTACAACCCTTCCTGCAAGCTCAAGTAGAAGCTGACCTCTGAGTTTGGCGTCTACCTTTCAAATGGTCCGGGATACAGAGCTTTTTGGAAATACAGAGACGCCATGTCATGTGTCGTCTTGCAGATTAACCAAAACAATTTGAATTCCACTCTTTCAGGAAAACGAAGCCAATGTACGAGTAATTCACTCAAAAGGGATGTTACATATACAGAAAGATATTTTTAGAAGTATAAAACTTAAAATGAAATAAAATACATCGTGGAAACAGCCAAGGCTATAATACAATTACGATACAACGATTTTTTAAATAAATTTGCATAATTTACAACGTTGTTCTGTCATAATTCATGATGAAATGGTAAATCAATCTGGCTTTGATAAACTGTAAGCTGTAAAATTGGCTGTCGCTGGAAAAAGTGTTGCCAATTCGAAAAACAAACCTCTAAAAAATTCATTCCGTAATTAAGCACTAACTATTTCTTCCAAAATATTTATCAAATGCTTTAGCAATGCAGTGTATAATTAAAATGTCATCAAAATTGGAATTGTTTTTATATTATGTACATATTTGTTTATTAATTTAATGAAAATTGTGTGTTTTCTTTATTATTTTATGCGAGTAAGAACTCGACAATTTATAGTTTAAATATTAAAACCTTTTTAAATATAAATAATAATACACATCACTAATTATTCATTAACATTATCATAATAATATACTTCACATCATTTCAATATTAATAATATAGTTCATATATAACTAATGTCATTTACTAATAACCACTTTTTAAGTTCTGATACTGATTTTGAAGTCTTTAGGCCTGTGGGAAAGGTACTTTGCATATTGTTCAAGAGCATGGTAACTAGATATTCAAGCGTCCTCAGTCCATATTTATTTATTATTCTTGGAATAGTTAAAATTTGATTTGTAGCGCATCTTGTGTTTCTGCCATGAGCAACTACCTTTTCGTAAAATTCATTTTCGCGATTTTCTTTTATCAGCAGAAATAGAATTAACCTCGGTGGGATATTTCTGCCTTTGCTTTTATACCCCTCATATTGTCATTTAGACATTTTTTTACATTGTTACTTCCTAACTTCAAGACACTTGAGAGTACTGGTTATTATATAAATATTAGTAGAGGCCCTAAATTTCAGGGTCATTATTACGTCAACCGACTTATATTTGTTTGATTTCTCCTAACACTGCTGTGATTTATGAACGCCAATATAAGACGCGTATGTTGTTAGTATGTTAGTGTTTTGAACCGCTGAAATCACGATTGGGCGCGCACATTACTAAGAAATTAGGCGACGTTAACAATAATTATTATTTATAATTAACTGGGATGGCGGGTACAGTAAAATATAACAGTCACATTAAAAAGACGTGAAAAAAACGCACTGATTTAAAAAAATGACCTAATACGGAAATAAGTCTTACTGTACGACATTCACATTATGGGAGAGAGATGGGTAGATTACCGAGATAGTTTTTTTAAAATGCAAAGTTTTGTTAAAAAAATATATTGCAAAATTTCACTGTTATCTTGGAAGGTCGTTGCTTACTAACTAACTAACTAACTAACCAACCATAATGCCGTTTCTCCGCAGAGATAGGTAGAGAGGAAATATCGCAATATTCTTCTAACCTGGAACACCATTTTTCTTCAACTTTATTCATACACACTCTCATAAACGCTCTTCAATTATTGAAACACTTTTAAAACAAAATTTGGTTTATCAAAACGTGCCAAGTCTTTCGCGGACGCCCTCTGTTCGCCTCATTTATATTATTTACCCTCATCTTCTCGTTCATACGTTCCGCATTCTATCTACTTCACTACAACCGGCACTACATTCACATCTGATTTGTTCATTCCTCACTCTATCGAACACAGTTTATCGCACACGCGCCTGAGCGACCGCATTTCCGCGGACGACTCAAAAGAAAAAAGGTCCTTCGTCACTGGCCGTAAGCATCGGATAGATTTTCTGTGTGAATGGAAATAATTGACGATGTTTTAGAATATATATTTTATGTATTTTACTGAAATTTTGACCCAAATCCGGTAAGAACTGTAGAGGTTGTCGTTTCTACAAAATTTGAGAGGAAGAAGAAAAGGAATGAAATTTTCTAGAAGTTGGGCCATGAAACCTTCAGCTGTTGGTAGCAAAAGACCTTAGTTAGTTAGTTCCTCCACCAGTTCGTAAACAAAGACAAAATATTCATATTATTAATATTTAAAGCATTAACTTTGTGGTTGGACATTATAACAGATTGTTAGTTAACTTTGTAAAAACCATTACCAGATTTTAGGTCTACCGGTTTCGAGACTTATCCGTCTCTTCGTCAGGACCAACACTACACCACTACATTCACAACACTACACACCTCAACCATAGTATTCACTTATAACACTTCCACCAATAACTGATCACATGCGTGTTAGTCTTGTCAGGGACAAACATGCACTGATTAGCCTAATGAACCATCAGGGATCTACCGAAAGAGAGTGAGAGGGGGCCGTTACCTAAGTGGGTGTTACCCCATCTTTTGTGAACATTAAATTAAACAAGGGGCTATATGGAAAATTAATTTGGTTATTAATTAGGGGTGCTCTCTCTATTCACCGCCTCCCTAATGTAAACAATTTCTAAATTATTGCATTTTAAAACTTTGTTATTAGTATTTAATATTTTCACCCCTATTTTTGTGTCAAATTTATGATCATTTTCTATGAGGTGGTTGGAAAATTCAGAAAAATTGTTGTTAAAAAGTGTTGGTCCTGACGAAGAGACGGGTACGTCTCGAAACCGGTAGACCTAAAATCTGGTAGTGGTTTTTACAAAGTTAACTGACATTTTACATGTTACAAAATATTAGTGCATACATCGATCAAGATTCTGCCAGTTCATGGGTTAATACTATTTCTACTGATTAAAGACAATCACGAAAGTGAAACATACAAGAGGGTGGTTGCTCACGGCAGAAACACAAGGCGTGTTAAAAATCAAGCTTTGATTGTTCCGAGATTAACGAACATGTATGGAATGAGAATACTAGAATATTTGGTGCCCATGCTGTTGAACGCAGTGTAAGGCGCTTTTCCAACATGCCTATCGACTCCAAAATCGGTGGTGGAATTCAGAAGGTGGTTGATGCCAAACGACACGGTCATCTATGAACAAATGTACGAATTAATGTGTATTATCATTTTATTTTTTTAAATATATTTAAAAAAATAATTTTTATTTAATATATAGTACAAATACAGTTCTTATATATTTACATATTATATTAACATTTTTTTAAAATACTTTATAGTCATGTAGGACCTCATCAGTAAAGAGAAGCTCCTGAGTCTGATGAGGGAGTCACAGTTCTTATTATAATATGTAGGTAGTATATACAAGATATTTATGAATACGGTAAAAAAGATAAGTTGATAATGAAAGTATTGGAGTTATTTTGAAAAAAGCTATAGTTTTAAATGATTTATGAATTTAAGTTTGATTTTAGGAAAATTTTAATTTTTTTGATTTGCTCTGAAGGGTTACTGATGCATCGTATCTCGATAGGTAAGTTATTATAGTAATTAATGGCTTTATAAATATAGTGATGCTGCATTTTGGTTGTTATTATTAGTGATGTTCAGAAATGAAATGTAATAATATTGTAATATCAATTCTAAAAAAAACCTGCAGACAAATGTCTCTTTAAAAAGTTTTGTGGGGCTAGTGATGTTAAAAAAAAATATATGGAAAATAAATAGATTTAAAAAAAGGACGTTTTTGCCACTCATATTATTAAATTTAAATATATTTTTAAAAATATAACTAAACTTCGTCTTTGAGACTTAAAGAAATAGAGTTTAAATATCAAGGAGCCGTTTGTAGAAAGTTCTTCTATCTTCTCGGTAACTACTAACATTTGGTTTTCATGGTTTCGGCGTCAATTGTTTGATGAGGTTTTAATACGTGTTCTTGTGAATTAAATAATAATATTCCCCATACATAACATTAGTAACACCTACTTTAGCTCGTGTTATTGTTTAATATTGTAATACCTTATCTATGTATATTGTAAATAAATAATTTTAAAAAAATCTTCAATTAATTTGATTTTTTCATCCAAGTCTACATGCTTTCACGTTCACGTAATTACAAACATTATCTATTCAGTCGGTCAGTTACAAAGTTAGATAAATATTATCACAAGACCGCCAGGATGTGGCGTGAAGCATGTTATACATAGGTACTTAATTATATTAATACATTTTTAAACTCATTTAATACTAATTACGCCATCATTAAAACTATTTCAGTAACTGTCGATATTAGAACATTGAACATTGATATTACAACATTTTCATAATTAAGGCAGGAAATCCACTTATAAAGTTAAGTATTTTGGACCAGATCTATTATACTAAGTATAGTAAAATTATGTCTGTAATTTTTATTAATCGCGTTAAGATTAATCTAAAACAATGTATGAATCTTAAAGTATTTCATAAATTTCTTTGGCAAAAATTATGTTTTATCAGTATAATATGCTTTTAAGTAATAATAATAAATATTAATTATTTTGGCTGCTACCGGGATTCGAACCCGGACCACCTAGCTTTCCGAGCAGGTGTGTTACCAGTTACACCACATCAGCCTGGTACCTACTATTCCGTCAATATATCGACCTTATCTGTAAATCTCATTTTTAATTGATTAACATGTAGATATTATCAATTTTTGGAGTAATCCACTTTTTACTGGTGGGGTGGTCATAAATTACTTTGTGCAAATGCCGCTAGGGGACGCCAGAATTGACCGTTTAATACATTTTTAAATATGTTTTCGTAGAATTGATTTTTTTGCATGTCTTTCCAATTGATAAATAAATTTGGTTCTAAATTTCATAGAACTTTGTTCTGAAAAATCGCATCTTCAAGCTGAGATGTTTGACTTGAAAGATTTGATAAATACACAATGTTATATTGAAAACAAGGGATGGTTGTCCAGGCTACTTAAACTATTTTGTAAAGAATAAGAATAATTGCGGTTTTTTAAATTTAAGGGTTTAGATGTGGTTAGTATACTGGCCTCGTGATCCAAAGGTCGCGGGTTCGAACCTCACTCCAGACTAGCAAGTTAGTCCTATTTTCATAGCACAAGCATATAGCTTAGTTTGAAAATAGTAAAAACATTGATGTGACACGTATTCCGTGTTCACATCTCTATTTAAAAAAAAAAAAAAAAAAGATGTACCTACCTACTGTTGCTAAACACCATATTGCGTAATTTATTTTATTTTATGTTATGTGTCAGGCTACATACATTTTTTTCTGAAGTTTAAAAGAAATAAACTGCTTTTTTAATTAATGAAATGAATCAAGATAAATTTCACCGCAGCTACGGTGACTAAAGCTCCTTTAATTAACACAAGTAAACTTTGATTAAGTATTTGCGGACTATATGAATTAATACATTCAAGTGAATTTTTATGTAAGTGTGCGCATTTATTCCCCGACGTAGGCAGGCTACGATACGCATACTACATACATACGCAAGCCTAACCCCATCACGCGACTTTTTGTTAGTCATAATGGAATCGTACCACTAGTCGTGGTGATGCAAGTGTTAGTCCAGACGCGTAAACCTGGCGATTGCACCATAATTATAATTTATTATTAACATGATTATTGTTTTAAAAATAATTTTAAAAACCCTTGGGCAAAATGAAGTGTGTGTGAAATGAAGACGTATATCTGGAAAATCATTTCTACGATAGGGTGGAGAATGAACGAACTAAAAGTGAATATATTGCTTTCTGTAGCCTAATAGATAGAATAAATAAAGGATCACTGAGATGGTTTGGCCGTGTGGAACGAATGAACAGGTAAAGTATGGTAAATAAAATTTATGAGGCGAGTGATCAAGGCAGCAGAAACGAGAGGGCATCCGCAAGACCTGGCGTGACCAGATAAATCAAAAATTGAGTCGGTCCGTTAAAAGCTCCAATAATCGAAGAGTGTGCGTGAGAAAATACACGAATGGCAAAAGTGGTACGCTAGCACAGAAGAGTGTGGCATTCTATCCTCTATGCCTACCTATCTAAGAAACAGAGTGACGCTTAGTCAGTTAGTTCTTTTAATTTTTCATTCTTCGCCGACGCACATGAGATGTGTTATCCTATATATTTATTATTCGTTGGTTACGAAGATGCTAAATTAAGGGATTAGAAGCAAAATTGCTACTAAATTGAGATACCTAAACGTTTTTGTAATTGATTTAAAAGCCAGAGTGGTACATTAAAAAAGTAATATGCGTTTCTTAAACATACAAACATGCTTTCAAAATCACGAATTATGAAATTGACACTTTTTGCCAGATATTGTGGTACTTTTGCCTCTAATTTATGGGACAATTTGACACGGAAATTGACTATAGAGGCAGGCAAAGTAAGTAGTGCGTAGATCGAGTAATTAAAATACCAATACCAAAAACATAAAACAACGCATTAACATATAAAAAATCAGCAGTTTACAATTATATAACAATTTGATACCACAATCTATTGGAGAGTAGTTATGATAGCAGAGAACTCAATTAGGGTAAGAAATGTTCTCGAATAACTTTTTTGAATTTAAATAGATTTTGGAGGATCCTGGTGTTGATCTCAGCACCAGAAAGTATGTAAATAAGGGACAACGATTAGTGTACATAATACAAAATATACATATAAATATAATGTACATAATATAACGAGTGTACATAATCCAAAATAATTTTAAAAAAATTGCCTTTATTTAAAATTTAAAATTACTTTGTTAAATATTAACAGTGAAATCTCAAAATATACGCAGGCGACGGATTCCAAGCTTCGAGTGTGTTTATGTTGATTAATTTTAAATTCAGTCACGTATTTAAAGCGATTAATGTAATGTTTTATTATTCTACGCATTTAATTTTATAAGCATTTCAATAAAACAGTGTGCTGTGACCGACTATATACCTATATTAAAAATATATATATACGCATATACCTATAAGGGTATATACATTTTTTTTAACTATACCTATATAATGAACTCTTTTGAGTAGCTTCAATCCACAAAAATAACTGCACTATAAAAGAAGTATTGTAAACAATATTTCCTAAATAAATAAATATTTTATATAGGTGTACCTAGTACGGCGAAAATTTCAATATATTTCGAAGACGATTTATATATAATTAAATCGGGAACAATACTAATTTCAGATATTCATTTCTTTTCACAAAAATAAATCAAACATTTTATGATATCATTATATGCGCCTGGCATAGAACCTTTCGAAGAAGGACGCTATTACACAAAACTCGCAGCATTAAAAATACACGTTTTTTTTCTCGACTTGACTATATCTGTGGAACAAATTGGTTGGCGAAATAAATGAAGAATTGACATGAAGTTAAGCACAGAAAAGTCGGAAATAAAACTTCTAGCCGTAGGACGAATTACGGCTAGAATTTGAAATCGAAAAAAACAGATACATCACGTTAAATGGAAACGTCAGAAATAAAACTTCTATCCGTAGGACGAATTACAGCTAGAATTTTAAATCAACTTTTTCTTAAGATAATGATTATTTAATTAATATTTGTTTCTCAGAATCTTTACTAATGCACATATGCTTGTATATGCTGCACGCCACTGGTAGAGAGGAAAGATCGCAATATTCTTCTATCTTGAACACCATTTTTCTTCAACTTTATTCATACACACTCTCATAAACGCTCTTCGATTATTGAAACACTTTTAAAACAAAATTTGGTTTATCAAAACGTGCCAAGTCTTTCGCGGACGCCCTCTGTTCGCCTCATTTATATTATTTACCCTCATCTTCTCGTTCATACGTTCCGCATTCTATCTACTTCACTACAACCGGCACTACATTCACATCTGATTTGTTCATTCCTCACTCTATCGAACACAGTTTATCGCACACGCGCCTGAGCGACCGCATTTCCGCGGACGACGCGAAAGAAAAAAGGTCCTTCGTCACCGTCCGTAAGCATCGGATAGATTTTGTGTGTGAATGGAAATAATTGACGATGTTTTAGAATATATATTTTATGTATTTTACTTAAAATTTGACCCAAATCCGGTAAGAACTGTAGAGGTTGTCGTTTCTGCAAAATTTGAGAGGAAGAAGAAAAGGAATGAAATTTTCTAGAAGTTGGGCCATGAAACCTTCAGCTGTTGGTAGCAAAAGACCTTAGTTAGTTAGTTCCTCCACCAGTTCGTAAACAAAGACAAAATATTCATATTATTAATATTTAAAGCATTAACTTTGTGGTTGGACATTATAACAGATTGTTAGTTAACTTTGTAAAAACCATTACCAGATTTTAGGTCTACCGGTTTCGAGACGTATCCGTCTCTTCGTCAGGACCAACACTACACCACTACATTCACAACACTACACACCTCAACCATAGTATTCACTTATAACACTTCCACCAATAACTGATCACATGCGTGTTAGTCTTGTCAGGGACAAACATGCACTGATTAGCCTAATGAACCATCAGGGATCTACCGAAAGAGAGTGAGAGGGGGCCGTTACCTAAGTGGGTGTTACCCCATCTTTTGTGAACATTAAATTAAACAAGGGGCTATATGGAAAATTAATTTGGTTATTAATTAGGGGTGGTCTCTCTATTCACCGCCTCCCTAATGTAAAAAATTTCTAAATTATTCCATTTTAAAACTTTGTTATTAGTATTTAATATTTTCACCCCTATTTTTGTGTCAAATTTATGATCATTTTCTATGAGGTGGTTGGAAAATTCAGAAAAATTGTTGTTAAAAAGTGTTGGTCCTGATGAAGAGACGGGTACGTCTCGAAACCGGTAGACCTAAAATCTGGTAGTGGTTTTTACAAAGTTAACTGACATTTTACATGTTACAAAATATTAGTGCATACATCGATCAAGATTCTGCCAGTTCATGGGTTAATACTATTTCTACTGATTAAAGACAATCACGAAAGTGAAACATACAAGAGGGTGGTTGCTCACGGCAGAAACACAAGGCGTGTTAAAAATCAAGCTTTGATTGTTCCGAGATTAACGAACATGTATGGAATGAGAATACTAGAATATTTGGTGCCCATGCTGTTGAACGCAGTGTAAGGCGCTTTTCCAACATGCCTATCGACTCCAAAATCGGTGGTGGAATTCAGAAGGTGGTTGATGCCAAACGACACGGTCATCTATGAACAAATGTACGAATTAATGTGTATTATCATTTTATTTTTTTAAATATATTTAAAAAAATAATTTTTATTTAATATATAGTACAAATACAGTTCTTATATATTTACATATTATATTAACATTTTTTTAAAATACTTTATAGTCATGTAGGACCTCATCAGTAAAGAGAAGCTCCTGAGTCTGATGAGGGAGTCACAGTTCTTATTATAATATATAGGTAGTATATACAAGTTATTTATTAATACGGTAAAAAAGATAAGTTGATAATTAAAAGTAGTGGAGTTATTTTGAAAAAAGCTATAGTTTTAAATGATTTATGAATTTAAGCTTGATTTTAGGAAAATTTTAATTTTTTTGATTTGCTCTGAAGGGTTACTGATGCATCGTTTCTCGATAGGTAAGTTATTATAGTAATTAATGGCTTTATAAATATAGTGATGCTGCATTTGGGTTGTTATTATTAGTGATGTTCAGAAATGAAATGTAATAATATTGTAATATCAATTCTAAAAAAAACCTGCAGACAAATGTCTCTTTAAAAAGTTTTGTGGGGCTAGTGATGTTCAAAAAAAATTATATGGAAAATAAATAGATTAAAAAAAAAGACGTTTTTGCCACTCATATTATTAAATTCAAACATATTTAAAAAAATATAACTAAACTTCGTATATTTATACTTAAAGAAATAGAGTTTAAATATCAAGGAGCCGTTTGTAGAAAGTTCTTCTATCTTCTCGGTAACTACTAACATCTGGTTTTCATGGTTTCGGCGTCAATTGTTTGATGAGGTTTTAATACGTGTTTTTGTGAATTAAATAATAATATTCCCCATACACAACATTAGTAACACCTACTTTAGCTCGTGTTACTGTTTAATATTGTAATACCTTATCTATGTATATTGTAAATAAATAATTTTTAAAAAATCTTCAATTAATTTGATCTTTTCATCCAAGTCTACATGCTTTCACGTTCACGTAATTACAAACAATATCTATTCAGCCGGTCAGTTACGAAGTTAGATAAATATTATCGTAAGACCGCCAGGATGTGGCGTGATGCATGTTATACATAGGTACTTAATTATATTAATATATTTTTAAACTCATTTAATACTAATTGCGCCATCATTAAAACTATTTCAGTAACTATCGATATTAGAACATTGAACACTGATATTACAACATTTTCATAATTAAGGCAGGAAATCTACTTATAAAGTAAAGTATTTTGGACCAGATGTATTATACTAAGTAAAGTAAAATTATGTCTGTAATTTTTATTAATCGCGTTAAGATTCATCTAAAACAATGTATGAATCTTAAAGCATTTCATAAATTTCTTTGGCAAAAATTATGTTTTATCAGTATAATATGCTTTTAAGTAATAATAATAAATATTAATTATTTTGGCTGCTACCGGGATTCGAACCCGGACCACCTAGCTTTCCGAGCAGGTGTGTTACCAGTTACACCACATCAGCCTGGTACCTACTATTCCGTCAATATATCGACCTTATCTGTAAATCTCATTTTTAATTGATTAACATGTAGATATTATCAATTTTTGGAGTAATCCACTTTTTACTGGTGGGGTGGTCATAAATTACTTTGTGCAAATGCCGCTAGGGGACGCCAGAATTGACCGTTTAATACATTTTTAAATATGTTTTCGTAGAATTGATTTTTTTGCATGTCTTTCCAATTGATAAATAAATTTGGTTCTAAATTTCATAGAACTTTGTTCTGAAAAATCGCATCTTCAAGCTGAGATGTTTGACTTGAAAGATTTGATAAATACACAATGTTATATTGAAAACAAGGGATGGTTGTCCAGGCTACTTAAACTATTTTGTAAAGAATAAGAATAATTGCGGTTTTTTAAATTTAAGGGTTTAGATGTGGTTAGTATACTGGCCTCGTGATCCAAAGGTCGCGGGTTCGAACCTCACTCCAGACTAGCAAGTTAGTCCTATTTTCATAGCACAAGCGTTTAGCTTAGTTTGAAAATAGTAAGAACATTGATGGTCACATCAATGTTCACGTATTCCGTGTTCACATCTCTATTTTAAAAAAAAAAAAAAAAGATGTACCTACCTACTGTTGCTAAACACCATATTGCGTAATTTATTTTATTTTATGTTATATTGTACTGTGTCAGGCTACATACATTTTTTTCTGAAGTTTAAAAGAAATAAACTGCTTTTTTAATTAATGAAATGAATCAAGATAAATTTCACCGCAGTCTACGGTGACTAAAGCTCCTTTAACTAACACAAGTAAACTTTGATTAAGTACTTGCGGACTATATGAATTAATACATTCAAGTGAATTTTTATGTAAGTGTGTGCATTTATTCCCCGACGTAGGCAGGCTACGATACGCATACTACATACATACGCAAGCCTAACCCCATCACGCGACTTTTTGTTAGTCATAATGGAATCGTACCACTAGTCGTGGTGATGCAAGTGTTAGTCCAGACGCGTAAATCTGGCGATTGCACCATAATTATAATTTATTATTAACATGATTATTGTTTTAAAAATAATTTAAAAAAACCCTTGGGCAAAATGAAGTGTGTGCGAAATGAAGACGTATATCTGGAAAATCATTTCTACGATAGGGCGGAGAATGAACGAACTAAAAGTGAATAATATATTACTGTCTGTAGCGTAATAGATAGAATAAATAAAGGATCACTGAAATGGTTTGGCCGTGTGGAACGAATGAACAGGTAAAGTACGGTAAATAAAATTTATGAGGCGAGTGATTAAGGCAGCAGAAACGAGAGGGCATCCGCAAGACCTGGCGTGACCAGATAAATCAAAAATTGAGTCGGTCTCGTTAAAAGCTCCAATAATCGAAGAGTGTGCGTGAGAAAATACACGAAAGGCAAAAATGGTGTGCTAGCACAGAAGAGTGTGGCATTCTATCCTCTAGTGGCGCTTAGTCAGTTAGTTCTTTTAATTTTTCATTCTTCACCGACGCACATGATATGTGTTATCCTATATATTTATTCTTCGTTGGTTACGAAGATGCTAAATTAAGGGATTAGAAGCAAAATTGCTACTAAATTGAGATATCTAAACGTTTTTGTAATTGATTTTAAAGCCAGAGCGGTACATTAAAAAAGTAATATGCTTTTGATGAAACGTTTCTTTAAACACACAAACATGCTTTCAAAATCACGAATTATGAAATTGACCTTTTTGACAGATATTGTGGTACTTTCGCCTCTAATTTATGGGACAATCTGGCACGGAAGTTGACTATAGAGGCAGGCAAAGTAAGTAGAGTATAGATCGAGTAATTAAAATACCAATATCAAAAACATAAAACAACGCATTAACATATAAAAAATCAGCAGTTTACAATTTTATAACAATTTGATACCAGAATCTATTGGCGAGTAGTTGTGATAGCAGAGAACTCAATTAGGGTATGAAGTGTACTCGAATAATTTTTTTGAATTTAAATAGATTTTGGAGGATCCTGGTGTTGATCTCAGCACCAGAAAGTATGTAAATAAAGGACAACGATTAGTGTACATAATACAAAATATACATATAAATATAATGTACATAATCCAAAATAATTTTAAAAAATTGCCTGTATTTAAAATTTAAAATTACTTTGTGAAATATTAACCGTGAAATCTCAAAATATACGCAGGCGACGGATTCCAAGCTTCGAGTGTGTTTATGTTGATTAATTTTAAATTCAGTCACGTATTTAAAGCGATTAATGTAATATTTTATTATTCTATGCATTTAATTTTATAAGCATTTCAATAAAACAGTCGTTTCCCAATCACTTTATCAATCACTTTATCAAGCGGGTTGCGAGAGCTTCCACAGCGATAACAAAACGACGCCTGACTCATTGGTTAGATAAATGAGTATTTTGTAATATTCACCTTTTGTAAAATTAAGTATCCACTAGCCGTATTAAATATCCTAATTTAGAATATCTGTAATAACTTGCTGGAATTACAACAGCGATGCTGAAGATGACTAGCCGCCAACGAGGTCCGGGCGCCCGAGTGTGACACGTCAATCAGCGCGCGGTTCAGGTGACACGCAAGGGTCGTTTTGTGTATAACCACATTATAACATAACCATAAACAAAATTATCATTCGGGGGCATAGTCACCAACAACTTTCTTCACTTTAATATTTGACAGTAGTTCCCAACTAGAAGCTTGACCAAAGTAAATTGGCGTGCGGCGACTTTGGAACTAAAACCCGCCCCGCCCGCACCCGGCGGTAACCCCTCGCCCTGTAATTCAGTTCAATCTCGTATTTGCGCGTGAGCTGTGACATCTTGATTACCAATATACACTGAATAATGTTCGAAATAGTCTTGCAACACCTTGCAGGTGGTGCAAGAACGATAGCCAATGTAGTTTTAAAGTTTTGCGAAGCTGAAAAAGTAAATATTGGACCAATATTATCGTTTGACAGGACGCTAGAAAGAGCGGCCACCATTACTGGTTTGTTTCTTTAGTGTTGCCCGACCAAATTTCTATTATAATATTATAAAATATATTTGTCAAACCCTGGCAACTTCTGTTTCGCGACAGGGACGCCCTCCCTCGCACGCTAATTTATATTGGTGGCATTCTAGCTCCAGCTTTCTAAAGCGTCTCCGTGTTGCTGATATCGGTACATGCTATACGAAGTCTATTAAAGAAGTATAATCGGCCATATTCTGCAATAAGCAATATTGCTATTCCTGTATCTTGACAGTTATTGCGTAATATTGTAATGTCGTCAATTTTGAAGTTCAAAGTTTGACGGGTTTAAAATTAATGAATTTAGTCAATTAGAAAGGTTCATTCATGATTGTGAATTACTTAACTGTTTTTTTTTACGTTTTAAAGCTCTCTGATTGATTGAATTCATTAATTTTACACCTGTCTAACGTAAAACGTCAAAACTGGTGGCATCACAGTGTTGTACAATACATTAGGAATAATTGGGCAATCCCAATTACAATTGCATCAATGTGTACCTAAAAATATTTTCGACTCATAATTTAGCATTGCGTACTACTTCTGTATGTGTTTACGTGTACCTCGTGCTTCAATGTACTGACTGCACTCGCCTGCCATTTTAAACAACTGAGTCACACTGAGCAACACTTCTTAGTATTTTTCAAACTAAACTAAATACCTGTGCTGTTGAAAAATCATAAATCACTGGATACACACATATTTTACAGTAATCTTTCGTTTAAGGCATAGACTTTTAGGAAAACGGTTTTTTATATTTTTTATTATATTTTTTTTACATCTCAGACCCACAAAACATCACATTGATATTTGTCTGTAGGTGCATCAATACATATATATAAATAAATTATATTTACAAGAAATACATTCATATTAATTAATTACAATAGATCTTATAAACTCAAATACAAATCAACAATACAATACAAGAAAAAATACAAATATTACCAAAATCAAAATAAGTCTCTTTTATTTAATAACATATTCATTAATTCTGTATTTTGCCCTTTTTTATTAATATCCATTTTGACACGACATGGGATTTTATTTAATATTTTTGGTATGACATATTTTAATGTTCTTTGTCCATATTTATTTATGACCTTAAGTATTCGTAGTCCTTCTTTAACCGTAAATCTGGTACTATGTTTATGAATCAATCTATGCTTATATGTCCCATCTTCATGATATCGTGTAATTAGTTTGTACCACAAGATAGCATTAATTGGCATAGAGCCTTGTTTCTTGAAGAGTTTCTGTATATCTTTAGTAGCATTTTCTTTATTTATTAACTTTATTGCCGAATTTTGAATATTTTGAATTTTTCTAATATTAGTTTTGCAAGTTAGACCCCAGCTAGTTATTCCATACCTTATTGCCGATTCCGCTAAAGATTGATATATAGTTTTCATAGTCTGTATCGTTATAGGTTGTATATGTAAATTTAAAAAAAAAAACAAGTAAATGACAGGACATGTAAGATAACAGAATTAAAAATTAACTTTTTTTAGTTTTATATTTTTTCTGGAGCGAATAATCAATTTGTACATTCTGCGAAAGTTAGCCGTGTGTAACAAAATGTGTGTCAAATAACTGACCATCACGCCATTTCCCAGATGGGTAGCAAGAGAGGATAGAACGCCACGCCCTTCTGTCATGGAACAACGCTTTTGCTTCGTCCGCTTTCGTACATCTTCTCAAGCACGGTCTTCGGTTGTTGAAGCTTCTAACAGAGCCATCCTCCAATATTTGATTTATCTTATCATGCCGGGTCTTCCGCGGACGCCTTCTGTTTTTGCTGCTTTCAACTACTAGATTTTCTTTACCGTCTAAAACGTGAAAAAATGTAACGAGATCAAAACCCACCATAGATATCAGCAAATTTATACATTTAGACCTTTTCATTAAACAAAATCAGATAAAAGTAGCTCCATTTGTGGAGTATAAAATAAAAATCCAAAAAAAAATTATGTAGTCACTGAGGATTACTCATTTAATGTACTGATTTCGAGATTTTATAGGAAACAATGGCCTATAAATTTATAGGAAACATGATTTTGGAAGATACAGATACGTAAAATTTAGTACATTTTAAATTAGTAATCCTCGGTGAGTGCATTCAAAAACTTTTTTTATAATTTTTTTAGATATCGCTGCCTGTTTGCGACGCGGAATCGCCACGCACGGGGATGGATGAATGGAAGGACGGGAGATGAGGGATGGGGGTAATAAAGGGGTGAGGGAACGAAATTAACATTGTGGACTGTATAATTCGAAATGAAGGACAGGAGTTAGACGGGATGTCGAAACTTACCGGCGTGGTCGAGGATACTAGAATCTTGGGATCCGTTGCCTGCATATTTCACAAAGTAATGTAAAATGATGTACTAATGAAAAAATAATGTACTGTAAAAATTTTAAACATAAATATAACCTTAGTTTATCGTGAGAAGGCTAAATCCGAGATAATGGTCCCATTGCATATACAACGAAAATGATTATTTCACTATATTATTTACGTTTAAGAAGTAAGTATTAAATAAGATATTACACTTTAAAGATTCAAAAATGCACTGCATATTTTGACATTTCATAGGCAATATATGAGGTTAGGTTAGGTTATTAGGTTTGGTTAGGTTAGGTTATTAGGTTTGGTTTGTTTAATTTAGATTACGATTATATAAGTTATATTAAATTAACAGGACATTAAATTATATAGTGAAATACTTATTTTCACTGTATGAACAACGGGACCATAGTCTTGGATTATTCCCGTGAGAATTGACGGATAGAATATGAAGAAAATCGTAGCGACCACCTGGACGCCGAGTGTGCGAAAAGCAAAGCGAACGCAATGTTAATTTAGTCTCGAGTTGGAGCCATGTGTTTCAGAGATAAAATTGGAGATGAAAAACACATTTCAGAGCTTTCATTCGGAAGGTCATGACGGACCGAGGTAGTCACTTCTTCAGGAATTCTGTAAACATCCTGGGTCGTTAAAATAATACCCTACTTCGGGCGCATGGATCATGCGCACATCGCTCTTGTTTACCGCGCAAACTTAATTCTGATTCATCGCGATATTTCCGCTTTGAAGAACGTCTGGCCATCTTCCAATCATAACCTCCCGTAAATTTCGCGCGCGCAAACATGGCGGCCTGCATTTAGCACTTGTTCAGACACAGCGGGAACCGATCAGTTTCAGAATCGCGTCTCAAAACACGCGATTTGTGTCATCTGTTCACACAGCCGCG
>JADDOH010012474.1:0-28183 GCA_016648135.1 Agrypnia vestita | reverse complement strand
TTTAGTCTATATAATAGTATTGTTAAACTGTTTCTAATTGTTCTAAAAATTTTCTAAAGCAAATTTATCTACAGTTAATATCGAAGTAGGCAGTATATTCTTAGGAAAGATACATATTTAATTTCATTAAGCATAATTCAAATCATTTGAAAGAGGATTTAAAATGTAGTCGAATTTGGTTGTTTTGAGATTGCGTCGTTCGATCCCTGGGAGACGTTCAATCATGAGGACAAAAATCCATAATTACGTGCATATTCTCTATATATAAAGAACTGGTTCTAACTAGAGAATTTCAAAAAGTACAGATGGGTCATTCCTCAATGGGGCGAAATTACACCTGTACTTGATTGAAGGAAGTAACTTTTAGGTGAGAGCGCTGTAGTTGCGAAATAGTTAATTCCGACTTGTATGAATATGAGAAGAGACAGTGTTTGACTGAAAGCGGTAACCAATTCATTTTTAGATTCATTATAAATAATGCAGTTAGGATTGAAATAACAAGACTCGTCTTGCGATGGCATCGTTCAGTTTTGGTGGTAGCAAGCATGGAGTATAAAGACCATGATATACGTCCGACAATGGGTTTATAAGTAAGGCTTTATATACCTGAAAAGGAGACTGCCCGAAATAACTCATTAGGTATGACGTTAGGTCCGAAGTCTGTGTTGTTGACCCCCGGAATTAGTTCGGCGTGATTTCTGATGGATCAGTTATACTAGAACAAACAAGAGTTATCGTAGTGATGCCTTCAGCATCAGGAGTGCGTGAAGGCAGATAGAATAATCCATATATATTGATTACGAGTAACAAAATTATGACGATATTTTAGATTCATTATAAATAATGCAGTTAGGATTGAAATAACATGACTCGTCTTGCGATGGCATCGTTCAGTTTTGGTGGTAGCAAGCATGGAGTATAAAGACCATGATATACGTCCGACAATGGGTTTATAAGTAAGGCTTTATATTCCTAAAAAGGAAACTGCCCGAAATAACTCATTAGGTATGACGTTTGGTCCGAAGTCTGTGTTGTTGACCCCCGGAATTAGTTCGGCGTGGTTTCTGATGGATCAGTTATACTAGAACAACCAAGAGTTATCGTAGTGATGCCTTCAGCATCAAAAGTGCGTGAAGGCCGATAGAATAATCCATATATATTGATTACGAGTAACAAAATTATGACGATATTTTAGATTCATTATAAATAATGCAGTTAGGATTGAAATAATATGACTATGGAGTGGAAAAAGACAAGAACCAATCTATTTTAATCCCAATAGACGTAATTCAAATCATTTGAACGCAAGAGAGGGAGCGAATGAAGTGGGTTGATTGTTTTGGGTTTGCCCCGCTTCTTGCCAAGGAGACGTTCAATCATGAGGACAAAAATCCATAATTACGTGCATAGTCCCTATATATAAAGAACTAGTTCTAACTAGGGAATTTCAAGAAGTACAGATGGGTCATTCCTCAATGGGGCGAAATTACACCTGTACTTGATTGAAGGAAGAAACTTCTGGGTGAGAGCGCTGTGATTTCGAAATATTTGATTCTGACTTATATGAACGGGAGGGAGAGAAAGTGAATCGGGTTATTAATTATGCGCAACCGATTCAGGATACACCCCTGAATATTGCGATTTCGTTCGGACGTTAAATTTTGCTTCAACGATATTTGAAATAAAGTATTCCCGTTATCTACACGAATTATTTTGCTCAGATAACTCGTTTAATTATTGTATAAATATAGTCACATGGTCATAGGAAGTTGGTGAGGTAGATTTATTCACTACGCTTTGGATATCTATGAATGTATTGACACATGGTTAATATATTCTGTTCACGTGGAATGTTCCATTGGTTAAACATACTTGTCTTCATTCTACGAGGAGGAATTCACATTTTCATTTACCAAGAAATTATCTTTATACTCCACAGAGGATAAATTGCAATAATCAGCTTTAAACTAATAACCAACATTCTTTTAGACGCAAGGACCCCTAAAAAGAATTAGGTGCCACTATTAATATCTTCCAACTTAATCTTTAGACGCAAGTGATCCCTAAAGTTTTGGTATACCTTGGATTTACATTTTCTTCGGAATGCTGACGATTCGTCGAGGCAATGGAACATACTACGTGGCTATATCAAGATTTAGCTTCGGGTTGTTTATCAAGGTAAAGGAAACGCCAGAGAAAATGTATAGAAGGAAGTTTTTCATGGCCATTTTAGGGGCGGGACGATGGGGCCCCTTTAGCGCGGAAACCGAGGATATGTCATTACCCACAGACATCAATCCTCCTTTCCATAGATTCATTTTTAAACTTGTTAAATAAATTCCTAACGAGAAAAGTGAAGTACTGTTAGCGACAGACACCACATACTCGGAAGTAGACCTATTTTCAAATTATTAGACTCTCGGTTTGCAGATAAATACAGTTTCTACCAAGATAACCAATCCAGAGGCGAATCACTGAAACAATCTGATTATGTGTTTTTCTCCAAACTATAAATTGTATATAGAAGCAGCCAACAAAAGTAAGTAAATTTAAAAACAAAATGATATGTAAATGTGCTTTTTCTTTCAGATATTTTACGTTTCTGTTATGGTTAGTTATTCCAGTAAATGTAAACTCTAAACAATAAATTTTATACGTATTGTAGTCAAGTCCGAGTTAAAATTATAAGTATATTATTATCTTTGTATGTGTAAATATAGAATTTCCAACACGTTTTCTGAAATATTAGGGTTGCCACGTGCGTCACAATAGAGGGGGAGTTATAGACTAAAGACGATATCACGAGCCAATAACTTCGACGTTTCTATAGTAATTGAGTGAGAGTATAGTGATTTATTTATTTATAAATTAGAAAAAAACGACATCATGAGCCATTTAATAGATAATCTAGTATAGAGACATATCCTGGTAAACTAGGATAAAAGCCATTAGGTAGTATTTGCATTTAGAATGAAACTTGCGATAACTTAATAGGATTTTGATATTAATTAAACATCGATAAGAAACATTACGACCGCATCGCGTTCTTACAAAATAATCCTTTCAGTTCATTCAAAACGGATAATTCTAACCTTTTATCTACGTAGAGATACTTATAGGTTATTATCTATTTTATAATGCGTATTTCGGAACAGTACGATCGAGATCAGAAAGAGTATTTTAGTTTACGTATCGGAGTTAGACTTTATATTAGAAGGTTTATTAATTTTGGTTAGATTCAGAAAAAATTTAGTTGGTAGCTTCGGTTCGGTGAGCCAAGGCACAACCACCTTATACACGGTTAGGTCAGGTTTATCACAAACCTTTGTGTCGATTAGAATTTTTGAATTTTGTCTGGCGGCCGAGTTATTGAAGAAAAATAAAATTTTACTCAAATGAGCGTAGAACGGAGGTGAGAAGAAGGAAAAAATCGAGTGTACTAAATTCTTACGCGGTAACTATCTACCTTTCGTATTTTTTTTACAAAATATTTTTATTACTTATGGTTGCGGAGAAAACCGCAAAAAAGTGCGTGAAAAAGTCGAAAAAAACGCAAAAAAATCGAAATGAATAAAAGGCTTCATATAAATTTCGCGGAAACTACCTTACAACTTTAATAAAAATTATATGTGCTATATGAATAATAATGAAGTACCTACAAACAATTGAAAACAAATTTACTATTGGTAGCGATATACTGGATTATTCATTTGATATTAATTTTGGAAATAAGAATAAGTGTTAATAGTAAATTAAATATTATAAATAAGCAGGTCTTTTTAATAAACTATCTTTCAAATTTGTTTTCATGATAGTTTTTATAGTTTTTTTTAGTCATTTTGTTTTAAAACTTTGTGCAGGTCTATTCGTAATATCATGAAATAAATAAATACAAATGTAGGCGAACACTTAAATAAGTAAATGTGTAATCAGTTATACAATTGTGTTATTTGCAGGAAGGCAAGCCAGTCAAAATGATGTTACTGGACTGGCAGATCATCAAATACGCGTCTCCCATCACAGACCTCGCCTATCTCCTATTTACCAGCACAGACGAGGAGTTCAGGGCGAAGTACTTGGAAGAAGTATTTGACGCATACTATAGCATGCTAAGTTCAAGACTGGCCGAGTTAAACTGCGACGTGAAGAAATGCTACCCGGAAGAAATCTATAGAAGACAGATTAAAGAAAAACTTCAAAGTGGGCTTCTTTGGGGTCTTATCGTAGTTCCCTTGACCCTTGGGAACAGAGATGAAGCGATAGATCTGAACGATATGGTAGGAAAAGATGAATTCAGTCTGGCTAAAATTAAACTGTCTAACATTTGCATCACTAGATTAAGAGGAATAGTGAGAGATTTTGTAAAATACAAAATGATTTAAATACATCGTCACACAAAAGAAGTGAAGTCTTAATGTTTTTTTCGAGACATGTAAACGATTTTTAAGTATTGTTAAGAAATAAAATCAATATTTTTATGAAAATTATTTAGAAAATGTGATAACTTGACTTTTTACACTGGGAATAGATATGCTTATTTTTATAATATATTTGCTTAAAATTGATGTTATTGACTTAATAGTCAAATCTCATTCATTCATAAAATTGATAAAATTCAAACAGTGGTTGGTTTTCTGTTCAGAATTGACTTCGGTGATTGCTGTTAGGATGACCAAATAGTCTAACCACCGAAATCTTCATATTTATATAAATCTTGAGACGCTTTTCTCATTTTACCAACAAGTAGATAATTCTTTGCTGTGGTGTCAATGTATTAGTTCGTTTTCTAAAACTGGTTCAAATAATACTGCTAAATTTTTTTTTTAAGAACGTCCAGTGCACGCTTAATCATTAATTTTAATAACGAACTAAAGAAGTAAACAAATTATTAGAAAATTGATAAATTAATTACTAACCTGGTTTAATTAAGGTCTTTACATCAATTCATCTGTCATTTGATATAACTTAAGTACACCAATCATCTTTCATTGCTATTATACGTTGTTAAATCATTTTCCGTCGGAAATTATCTTATATTGTGTTGTAAATCATCATTCAAATCATGCTGGAAATAGAATAATATTAACAAGAAGGATGACATTGAATAAGAATGACATTTCATATTAAGGATTTTGATTTGTCATTGTGTTCTAAGTTAACATTTTCAAATCAACGATAATATTAGGTCTTTACATATGAAATTGGCGTTTAGTATGGGAGGAACATAAAGCCGATTTTTTTTTATTATAATATATTTATTTAATCAAAGTATGTACCATTGCTATCTATGCACTTTTGCCATCTCATAGGTAGTTCATCGATCCCTTTACTAAAAAAAACATTCGGACGGGAATCAATAAAATCTTTGAAGGCGGTTTGGACTGCCCCATCGGAGTTGAATTTTTTCCTTTGCAAGAAGTTATCCAAATTTCGAAAAAAATGGTAATCTGTTGGGGCAAGGTCCGGAGAGTACGGTGGATGTCTTAGACATTCCAATTGAAGCCCCTCTAATTTGGTAGCCGTCTATTGTGCAGTGTGTGGTCTAGCGTTATCATGAAGCAGCAGTGGCCTAGAGCGATTAACCAGCCTCGGTTGTTTAGCAGCTAGCTTTTCCATCATGGTTTGCAGTTGCTGACAATAGACATCTGCCGTAATCGTCTGGCCAGATTTAAGAAAGCTGTAGTGAACGACACCAGCACTAGTCCACCAAACGCTCACAAGTAACTTTTTTGGAGTCAATTTTCGCTTGGGGCATGGTTTGGCTGGTTCGGCAGGGTTCAGCCATTGCGATGAGCGCTTCCGATTATCGTACAGGATCCACTTTTCATCACAGGTAATGATTCGATTTAAAATCCCTTCATTATTGTGCCGGTTGAGTAATGCAACGCAGCAGTCAACGCGCGTTTGTTGATTTGCTTCACTCAATTCGTGAGGTACCCACCTTTCAAGCTTTTTCACCTTACCAATTTGCTTCAAGTGGATTAAAACAGTTTTATCACTAACACCGCAGCCTGCAGCTAACTCGGATGTGGTTTGCGATGGATCCGCTTCCACAATAGCCTTCAATTCTTCATTATCAACTTTGGTCTCCGGCCGTCCACGGGGCTTGTTCTGCAGGTCGAAATTTCCAGAACGAAAACGTTGGAACCAAAAACGCACTGTGTTTTCTTTTGCGGCACCGTCGCCATACACATCATTAATCCTTCGAGCCGTTTCTGCAGCACTGGTGCCACGGTGGAACTCGTACTCGTAAATAACGCGATATTTCAAGTTTTTCATTTTGTAAACTGAGTGACGCAAAGAAAAAAACAATTGAGGAAAAAACAAATGAATTATAATTTTCAAAATACAAATACATGAGTAAATAGCTGTCTAAATTTGGATTTGGAATTCCTAACCAAAGAGAAGATATTTGAGATCAAATTTGCCAGTACGGCAAAACTCCAATTTCATATGTAAGGACCTAATATATTTGTTGGTCAGTATTTTAAAATTATATTATTTTATGTGTGCTTTTAATTTCAGTGGCAGTAAAATTTTTAGCACTTAAAATTTGATGAAAACCAAAATAAATCACATTTAATAAATAAGTATATAACACACATAACAAGTAAATGGCATATATAACAATAAAATTG
The DNA here is from genome assembly GCA_016648135.1 of Agrypnia vestita. Classification (NCBI taxonomy): domain Eukaryota; kingdom Metazoa; phylum Arthropoda; class Insecta; order Trichoptera; family Phryganeidae; genus Agrypnia; species Agrypnia vestita. Next base: position 21,545 of record JADDOH010012474.1, on the reverse strand, counting down.
ATTTTCACATAAAAGAAAGAAAGAAAAGACTGCACATTGTCACATATCTAACTAATTTTTTTTATGGGATGCACTATCATTTTTTAATCTAGATTTTAATAAAAAATAATAATAATAGGCGCAGACGCTCAGTTTTATTTAATATAATAACACTTAAACTTGAATTTACTCGATATAACTCATTTCATGTAAATATAATTATATAATAAATATTATATTATATTGAAAATCATTCATATACCCGTTGATAATATCTAATGAATATAATGTTGAATTAATGACTTTTAATGTTAAAAGTATCCCAATAACTATAAGTTGTTTATAATATTATGTTTGAACGATCGATATCAAACATTTTTTTCAATATTGAAATTACTATGTAAGTACACTTTTTTAAATACAAAATATAATTCCCCTTTTTTATTAAAGGTTTTTAGAGCAAACTATTTTCATAATTTAGATACACTTCTACAAAATTTATAGTAGTTAGGTACTACCGCTGGCCCTACAACAAACGAACTCTATCAAAAAGTGGGTGCGTTCACTTATATAGAATACTTAAGCACGTTAGAAGTTATACTTCTGTGACTTACATAAAATTAAAATAAATCACGTACTGTATTGTATACCTTGCGTTGGAACTTGGCTGGACAGAATGCGCGTGTGAATTTAACCCTGTTAGTAGTCTGGGTCTCTTAGAAGTGAGCTTAGCCAATATTTATATATACACAATTTATTCTCTCTGACACGGTATGTAAATTTCAGCCGCACGATGCCCGAGCATTTCATTCTAGAATAAAATTTTGCTTAAATTGTGCTTTAAGAAGTATATCTTTAAAAACTTCAATGATGTTAATTTAATTTTAAATATGTTGGTACATAGCGGCGTGGTATTGGCATGGTGAGTGGCATTTCTCACATATTCACGCACACAGATGTATCCCACCAGCTAGTTCATCGGTATAACGCAAGTCTCAGGTTGAGCTCTTGCTTGATCGTACGTGACGCATATCCAGATGTTTAAATTTGTAAACCAATGCATGAGATGAGTACATGGGTAGGATTTTACATAAATAAAAGAAGTAATTTTAAAACAGTAATATAATCATGCACTTCGTATAAAAGATTTGCATTAGAAAATAAAATCGAAATATGACAAAATGCGCAGATTCGCGCTAGTGCATTACGTTTAATATGCCATCGGGCAGAACAATGGAGTAGATAAAATAATTGAAAGGCACTGGCAGACTGCGCTGGCCAAAATAAAAGCTCTACCTCCATTCGGGTCAAAATAAAATATAATATAACAATGATTCTAAGCTAAAAAGATTTTAAAAATTAAAACGTAAAATTTTGCATTGTGGTATCAGTAAAATGATTCTCAATCAGAAAGCATTTAAAATTGAAACATGAAATTTTGCATGGTGGTACCATTAAAATGATTCTAAATTAAAAAAATGCAAAATTAGAATATAAATTCATGGTGCCGCACGTTTGCAGATGTTACATTTGGGTGATCACGTGATGATTCTATCTTCCGGGTGGAGTTCCTATATATAATCGGCGCGTATCCATGTCGCTGCTGAATCTACATGGCGTCAGGATTCGAAGATGTGCGATCATGTATTCCTCATCCGACAGCCCAGATTACAGGAAGTCCTTGCGATCATAATGTTAACATCTACTAAACGCCTCTCCCATCCATGCCATGAGAAAGTTCCGAAAGTGGTTAGCAGGTATAGCTGGCTGCTGGGCAGCACAGGATCGTTATTTTATATTGATAATATTAGATAATGGGCCATCCATACATGGCATCGCATGGCAAACATTGTATTTATTGGCCTAACAGGGCAGGGCCCTATAAGAAAAGAGACATATAAATTAGTACAGTATAAATAACTCACACATACTGGATCGTGAAGTGGGATATCGGAGTCGTGCTCACCAAGACGGGAACAGTTGCCGAGGTCCGTCCGCCTTGGGCCCTGGTAGATTTTAAAGTGGGGACCGATGAAAGAGAGGCCAAGCACGTAGGTACGTATCTCCCACCATTTAGCTGCGCCCGGCGTGGGGGAACTTGCAACGCGCGCACAAGTTTTAGAATAAGTGGCCAGCCAGGTAGAGAGACCGGTACTTAGCTGGGGCCCGTGCGTTAACCCTAGTTTTGTTGGCGAACTAAGTTCTAGATCGATTGATACCTGTATCGGACAGGTAGAATTATGACGACGGGATGATGATGATGATGATGATGACCCGTCTGATATGACGATGTGATGATGATGATGACCCGTCTGAAGTCATGAATGTTAGCCCTTACGGAGGGCTCAGGTCCGTTGTATGGGCCCACCTCGCCTCCAAGCGGATAGTCGGCGCGGGCACTGAGCCGGCGATATGTGACATCTCCGACGGAGGGCGTTGGAAAAATTCCACGAAGAAATTACATTTTTGGTCTTATCTTGTAAAGTGTTGAAATATTTGAAATACTTAAGAAAATGAAATATTTAAGTTTGATGAAATATTTAATGAAATATCTTAAGAATGAAATATTTAAGAATTAGATAAGACATTTGTAAATGTAATACTGAATAAAATTGATGTTTCGTGGTCTTGATATACAGGGAAAGCTCGCGCGATGGGAATAAAATCATTTTTAAATCGCGCGGAGCGCCGCGGACTATCATAAAATGGCCGCTGTTTTGATGGAATTTATGTAAATGTCCTGCCTCGAAGAGGCGAGGAAGTAAAAATACATAGGTATTTAAATGTGCCAAATGAGTCCTTTGTGTGGTATTGTAAAGTAGAAATTAAAATAAAAAATGTTTGATTGAGAGTAAAATATCTCGCATGGGCCCCGATAAACTAGCCTGACCGCGCCGCCTGTATGTACGCAGCCCGCGCGTGTGATGGAAAAAACCCGGCGCTATGATAGCGCCGCGCGGCTGAGTGGGGCCACAGCGAATATTTTTGAACTCTGATTACGGACGTTACAGACGTCCTGGTGAGCTGAAGCATTTTTTATTGTGTTCCTCATGTGAACATCTATGGGAGTGATATGTTTTTGCGGGTGGGAAAGTGCGCGAGCGCACTTTATTTGTGGCGGCATTTTGGCTGCCTATTACGCAATTAATATCTATCCGACATACTTGAAAATATCACCGAAGGATGCGCTTGGTTGAGATCTATCTAATGGTATAATTTAGAATCTCGTAAAATCACGTTTTCTATTTTTTATGACCTGATTAAAATTCGAGCCTTCACGGTTGACTTTTGATGCAGTTTCTAAGTATGTAGGATCTTGCAGGTCCACTGACTGTGTCATAAGCCTTTGCAAGGTCAGGCTATATCAGGTGACACAGTTCTGACCCCGTGGGGCTCAGGCAAAACATGTTATAATTTATTTTGATTTTAAATTAGGGCGGGCCCGGCTTACTTTCCCAGAGCACCGTAAGATGGCGGTCGCACGTCGCGCGTTGCGACGTTTTACCGTGAGGCGGCGACAGTCGCGCCGCGCGTGGGGTTGAGAGAGTGCGGAGTAGACGCCAACGGCCATTGTTATTGTTTTGTGACGCATTTTTGCGGCTGTGTAATCTTTTATCACTTGTAAAGATAATAGATAATAAATAGTTTTGCTACCGGCGGTCACCTGTTGCACATTACGTGCGGTGACTTAGACGCCCTGTGGACCGCTTTCATATGTGTTTTTACTGCTATTCTGCACCCTATATGGATTCCTACTTGGTAAAGATGGCGGCTGAGAATATACGGGCCAGCCTCTGCAATCTCCTGTGCTTCTGGAACCCCGCGACGGACGATTCTCTATGAGGCATTTCGCATTCAAGGCGAAAGGCTCTGCACTACATGGAAGTGTTACCACTGTGTCGTCTCCGAAGCGGGCCGTGACTTACAACCTCGGCCTTCTGAAGCAGGCTTGATGGAACCGCGCAAAATTTATCAGTTCCCGTGCGGAACAGATGGTCCTTCGAGCCGGATTGCTGAGCCTTGCTTCATGTTCCTTCGCGAGACGGATAGCTGAGCTTTGCTTCATCACAGGAGAACAACTGGTTTATTTGAGCCAGTTTACTGTGCCTCGCTTCACCGCAGCGGAGCCAGGAGAGATGTCGACTTCTTGGGACTACCAGGAGCACATGAAGGATGAGCAGCATTACCACCGGGAGCGGTCGAGGCCTGCCAACCTGCTGCTACGGGCCTGACCTGGGTCAACGCCGACGACTGCTACTACAATAGCAGTCAGCGGTCCTGTGAAAGCCGCCGTCCATGAGAGCCAGCGGCGACCTGAGGCCCGACTGATGGACGGGGGGAGGCGACGCCATTGGCCCTCTTTTCGGGCCCATTGATGAGCACCGTTACCAGGGGCGCAGCAGTGGACCTCTTCCCGTGGAGCCAGCAGCAGCCTGATGACCCTGGTGGCCTGATGACCTGATGACTGCACCGATCCTGCAAGGGCGGGTGGCCCCGCAGTGACTGTGGATGCAGCCAGCAGCGCCCTGACGTGAGGGATGCGGTCCGATGCAGTGGCTGCAGCGGTCCAGCAGACCACCCGGTCAGCCTGGGGCGGCCGATGCTGACCTGGACCAACGCCGGGCATGCTGCTCCGGCCTGTGGTGGTCAACATGCTGTGCCTGTCGGTGGCCGCCGATGCCAGCTGGCCAGATGCGACCTGTGCTGGAGGTGCCCTGCCGCGGTCTAAGGAGGATAGAACGCCAGAGCACGTCATGACGAGTTGATGCGAGGACTTGGCGCCTGGGGCATAATGTGCAATTGGACCGCTTGAGATGATCGCGGATGGGCACGCCTGATGCTGTGATTTTGGCCGCTTGAGATGATCGCGGATGTTTCGGTCATTCACCCTGCAGAGACAGCGCCGAAGGAGAAGAATCATCCGCCACCTGAAGTGGCTCAGATGGAAAGGCGCCCGGAGACAGTACTAGTGACCCGGCAGCCGGCCACGGGGGGAGCGCTACCAGACATACAGCGCTTCTCGTCCTGGACCCGCTTACTACGAGCCACTGCATGGGTACGGCGCTTCGCGGCGAACTGTCGCCGCCCGGCCGCCGCGCGCGTCCGCCAAGACATCACGGCCGACGAGTGGGCCGCGGCCGAACGCGCCTGGATTTTACACGCTCAGGCAGAGACATTTTGGCCTGAGATGAAATCTCTCCGCGATGGAACATCAGTACCGCGGACCAGTCGCTTGCACCACACGACGCCCCATTTGGATGCACATGGCGTCATCAGGATGAGCTCGCGACTTGAGGGCACGACGACAGAAGGGATACCACCGGGACTACGGGCGCCCGTCATACTAGACGGTGGCCACCCGTATACGCGGCTAATGGTGCGTCACTACCATGAGCGCGCGAATCACCCGGGCACAGAAAGGACCGTAGCAGATGTACGTGAGAACTTTTTTGTGCTCAGATTGAGACCTGTGGTGCGCCGGGTGAAATTTGAGTGCCAGCGATGCCGTGTTGAGAAGAGCCAGCCGGCCCCGCCGATGATGGGCCAGCTTCCGGACTGCCGGCTGGCACACCACACACCCGCATTCCACCACTGCGGATTGGATTACTTCGGGCCGATGCAGATAACCATCGGGCGCCGGAAGGAGAAGCGATACGGCGCGCTGTTCACCTGTCTCACGACGCGCGCTGTGCATATGGAGCTAGCCGAATCATTGTCAGCTGATTCGGCCATACTTGCCATCAGGAGGATGGCCGCGCGCAGAGGCCATCCGCGCTTCCTGTACTCGGACAATGGAACGAACTTCAGGGGCGCGGAGAAGGAGATGGCGGTAGCCCTCGTCGAGCTGAAGGAGGACTCGCGGATGAAGGATCATCTCGCTGAAAGCGGGGTTGAATGGCACTTCAACCCCCCACTTGCCCCGCACATGGGCGGCGCATGGGAGAGCCTGGTGCGGTCTATCAAGCGCGCACTGGAGGCTACATTGAAGGAGCGGGCTCCACGGGAAGAAACATTGAGGACCGTGCTGGCTGAGGCGGAGTTCACGGTCAACAGCAGACCGCTGACACATGTTTCGGTGGACCCGAAGGACGACGCACCTCTCACCCCCAACCATCTGCTACTAGGGGCGGCTGGCAGAAATTCGCATCTCGCGATTTACAGCGCACTGGATGAAAATGTTTGTCTGCGGAAGCAGTGGCAGATGGCTCAACAGATGGCTGATCTGTTTTGGAGAAGATGGATGCGGGAGTATCTGCCGACTTTGGCGCGCCGACGCAAGTGGCAGGATGCGGCGCCCGCGATCCGAGAGGGAGAGGTGGCGATCATCATGGACCCCGCTCTACCCAGAAACACGTGGCCAAGGGGACGGGTGATTGAAGCGAAGGCTGCGGCGGACGGACACGTACGTGTTGTCCGCGTGAGAACGGCAGCAGGAGATTACACCAGACCCGCTACTCTGATCATCACCATGTCACAAGGGCCGCGGATGGACCTGTCCTCCTAGCATCGGTATAGGCCAGCTATACGGGGGGAGTGTATCGGACAGGTAGAATTATGACGACGGGATGATGATGATGATGATGATGACCCGTCTGATATGACGATGTGATGATGATGACGACCGAGCGCTAGCGGTGACAGCGAAGCAGCGTCTCGAAAAATGACTACACGATCAGCAGCGCGAGAAGAAAAAAACAAGCAAAAGCCTGTTAACTACGCTGTGGCTGTCACTGGTCCATCTGGTGAGGCCTCAAACATCTCTCCTGCTGCATCTTCTGCTGCTGGCGCTTCGCAGGCCATCGGAAATGCGGAAAGTGTGTCAGTGTCAGTGCCCTCCAATAACGCAAATTGGACAATTGTTCGAAACAAGAGGCGTGCCGTCGTTCGGGGAACCTTGGGAAAGCGAAAAGATGAAGATCTCAAATATTATCATTTCTATCCGTTCCATAAGGACACTTCGAGCGACGACATGTCATCTTATTTAACCTCATTGGTGAGTACAGCCTCATTTAAGGTAACAAAGATCAAATCACGGGGTGAATACTCGTCATTTAAAATCGGTATCCCTAAAAGTACTGTTAATAAGATTTTGCAAAGCGAAAATTGGCCGCGCAACTCATTTATAAAAGAGTGGGAGGCGAAACCGCGAGATGCACCGCGCCTTCCTTCAGTAAAATGACTAGTTCGTGATAATGCAGCAAACGAAAAATTGATATTTTATTATCAGAATGTTCGGGGAATAAAAACGAAATGTGTGAATTTTTACAACAATGTTTCGGCTTGTGATCTTGACATCATAGCACTAACCGAGACCTGGTTGAATGCTAGCGTTTTCGACTCCGAACTTTTCGATGGTAATTTTACAATAGTAAGACGAGATCGCGGTGGCCACAGGCAGGGTGGGGGATGTTTGTTGGGAGTGAGAAATAGAGAAAACTTGCAAGTCGAGCGTTTTTCTATTTTGGAAACGTCCAATGAAGATCTCTGGGTAAAACTGACATACGAACTCGATATTACGTTCGTTTGTGTATTATATTTTCCTCCGGCGAGTGAGACTGATATGTATCGACTGTTCTTCGATAAGATGTTATCCAGTTTAGAACTACTTCAGGATAAAAACCTCATTATATTGGGAGACTTTAACCTGCAGTCAGCTCGTGACAATTCGAGCGTAGAAGCTGACTTAATTTTTTTGTGCTCTATGTTAGGTCTCTCGCAGTATAATAATATTTTGAACTCCAGAAATAGAACTCTGGATTTAATATTTTGTAAAAGGGCAGTTGATATTTCTCGGTCATTATCACCTCTTACGAAAGAAGATAATTACCATCCCGCACTTGAATTTTGTTACAATCCGAGTTCATATCGCCCCCGTCGAACTAGAGTTCCCGGAGAGGGTACGGTTCGTCGGAGGGGCTGGAACTTTGATAAAGGTGACTTCGACAGACTGTACTCTCTTATGGACGCTACCGACTGGGGCGAGATGTATACCATATCGGATGTGAATGAGGCGGTACAATATTTTTATTATACTGTCGAGGGTGTACTAGATTCCTGCTTCCCACGAAAATCTCAGGCTACCGGCGGAAGGCGATATCCGGAATGGTTTTCTAGGGATATTGTTAGGGATATACGAACTAAACATTTCTATCATAAAAACTGGAAAGCCTTTGGCCGTCACAGTGATTATGAAATGTTTGGACATTACAGATCTATCGTAAGACGTAGCATTCGATTGGCACACCTAGAGTTCATTTCCGGGATGGAAAACAATATTCTAAAAGACCCTAATACGTTCTGGGCCTATATAAAATCCCAAAAAGCGGATGGTGGGAATATTGATTCCATGACTTGGGGCGAAAAAATGGTACGGGGTGCAGATATTGCCGAGGCGTTTGCAGGTCATTTTAAAACAGTCTATAGTAATGAACCTCCGCTTCTCGATATTAATATTGCTAAAACATGTTCTCCGATCGTGCACAGTCTATTGATGTTCAATATATCAATGAAAAGGATGTGGCCGACACTATTAAAAATCTAAGTAATACCCATTCTCTTGGGCCAGATCTCATTCCAACATTCTTCTTAAAAGGCTGTGTGGAACTGATAAAAAAACCGCTATGTTTTTTGTTTAATCTTTCTGTAAATACAGGGGTCTTCCCGGAAACATGGAAGACGTCAAAAGTTACTCCCATACACAAGAGTGGTTCTAAGTTATCCGTAGAAAATTATAGACCTGTAGCTGTTCTCTCTGCACCAGCTAAGGTATTTGAAATTATAATAAGTAAAACCGTCGCTTCCCGAGTAGAGCCGTTTATAATTGATGAACAACATGGATTCAGGAAGGGCCGCTCGGTTGAGACCAATCTGATGATTTTCACAAATTATGTCACGGAAGCTCTGGACGCGGGACATCAGGTAGACTGTTCATATAATGACTTCGCCAAAGCCTTTGATACAGTCAACCATGATGTCTTATTGAAAAGGTTATATGAGATTGGTTTCTCGGATGGTATGCTAAAATTTATGGCGAGCTACCTCCAAAATAGGAACCAATACGTCTCCTACGGTCTATTCGCGTCAGAGTGCTTCTATACCTTCTCGGGTGTCCCGCAAGGATCTAACCTGGGTCCATTGTTGTTCTCGATTTTTATCAATAATATAAAAAATGTAATTTTAAACTCGCGCTTTCTGTTATTTGCGGATGACTTAAAGCTTTTCTTAAAGGTGTCAACTTTGGACGATTTTCATCTTCTCCAAACAGATATATCAAATATATGTGAATGGGGAAGACGAAATAAACTTTTGTTTAATGTTTCCAAGTGTTCGGTTACATCCTTCACTAGGGCCCAAAAAACTCTATTTTTTCGCTACAAAATGAACGACCAAAATCTAACAAGAACATCGAATGTTAAAGATCTAGGTGTTAAATTTGTAAGCAGCCTGACATTTCATGATCACATAGAGACGATCAGTGGTAATGCTCTGAGAATGTTAGGATTTGTTCTGCGTACTGCCAGGGTTTTCGAGAATACCCGCGTACTGAGAACTCTTTACAACTCCTTGGTGCGGAGTAGACTCGAGAGTGGCTCGATGATCTGGGGGCCACATGAGAGCAAGTACTCTCTTATGGTGGAGAAAGTCCAAAAGAAGTTTCTGAGATATCTCTACATGAGAGAGTACGGGCATTATCCTTGGCTTTACCCAACCGAGTTTCTCCAGGGTATGCTTGGCTACAATAGTTTAGAGACTAGAAGGAATGTGTATTTGATTACACACTTTTATCGATTGTTGCGCGGTATGATCGACAATACTGAAATTATGCAGAGCATTGGTTTGTATGTTCCTGATAATTACCTTAGACATCGTCAGTATAGATTGTTTCACATTCCAATATACAGGACCAACCTGCCGATGGTTATGCCTGTTGGAAAAGCTACAGCTATGCTGAACAAGATCGCTTTGGATATTGATATATTCCATGTGTCTGAGGGGGTTTTCCGAAGCAGGATTCTCCTACACCTTTGACCAGATTATACAGGTCACTTCTAATTGTTTAAAAATTGTTTAATAATAAATTAGTATTTTAATACACAATATGTATATGTGTGTGTATGTATGTATGTATATGTATATGTGTATGTATGTATACATATGTGTTTATGTATATGTGTATATGGATGTGTATGTATGTGTGTATATGTATATTTTTAGATGTAAGTTAATAATATGTATGCATTGAACAGAATGTTTGTAATGTACATATTATGTAATAAATAAAAATAAAAATTGAAATTGAAATTGAAATGACCCGTCTGATATGACGATGTGATGATGATGATGACCCGTCTGAAGTCATGAATGTTAGCCCTTACGGAGGGCTCAGGTCCGTTGTATGGGCCCACCTCGCCTCCAAGCGGATAGTCGGCGCGGGCACTGAGCCGGCGATATGTGACATCTCCGACGGAGGGCGTTGGAAAAATTCCACGAAGAAATTACATTTTTGGTCTTATCTTGTAAAGTGTTGAAATATTTGAAATACTTAAGAAAATGAAATATTTAAGTTTGATGAAATATTTAATGAAATATCTTAAGAATGAAATATTTAAGAATTAGATAAGACATTTGTAAATGTAATACTGAATAAAATTTATGTTTCGTGGTCTTGATATACAGGGAAAGCTCGCGCGATGGGAATAAAATCATTTTTAAATCGCGCGGAGCGCCGCGGACTATCATAAAATGGCCGCTGTTTTGATGGAATTTATGTAAATGTCCTGCCTCGAAGAGGCGAGGAAGTAAAAATACATAGGTATTTAAATGTGCCAAATGAGTCCTTTGTGTGGTATTGTAAAGTAGAAATTAAAATAAAAAATGTTTGATTGAGAGTAAAATATCTCGCATGGGCCCCGATAAACTAGCCTGACCGCGCCGCCTGTATGTACGCAGCCCGCGCGTGTGATGGAAAAAACCCGGCGCTATGATAGCGCCGCGCGGCTGAGTGGGGCCACAGCGAATATTTTTGAACTCTGATTACGGACGTTACAGACGTCCTGGTGAGCTGAAGCATTTTTTATTGTGTTCCTCATGTGAACATCTATGGGAGTGATATGTTTTTGCGGGTGGGAAAGTGCGCGAGCGCACTTTATTTGTGGCGGCATTTTGGCTGCCTATTACGCAATTAATATCTATCCGACATACTTGAAAATATCACCGAAGGATGCGCTTGGTTGAGATCTATCTAATGGTATAATTTAGAATCTCGTAAAATCACGTTTTCTATTTTTTATGACCTGATTAAAATTCGAGCCTTCACGGTTGACTTTTTGATGCAGTTTCTAAGTATGTAGGATCTTGCAGGTCCACTGACTGTGTCACAAGCCTTTGCAAGGTCAGGCTATATCAGGTGACACAGTTCTGACCCCGTGGGGCTCAGGCAAAACATGTTATAATTTATTTTGATTTTAAATTAGGGCGGGCCCGGCTTACTTTCCCAGAGCACCGTAAGATGGCGGTCGCACGTCGCGCGTTGCGACGTTTTACCGTGAGGCGGCGACAGTCGCGCCGCGCGTGGGGTTGAGAGGGTAGGAGAGTAGACGCCAACGGCCATTGTTATTGTTTTGTGACGCATTTTTGCGGCTGTGTAATCTTTTATCACTTGTAAAGATAATAGATAATAAATAGTTTTGCTACCGGCGGTCACCTGTTGCACATTACGTGCGGTGACTTAGACGCCCTGTGGACCGCTTTCATATGTGTTTTTTTACTGCTATTCTGCACCCTATATGGATTCCTACTTGGTAAAGATGGCGGCTGAGAATATACGGGCCAGCCTCTGCAATCTCCTGTGCTTCTGGAACCCCGCGACGGACGATTCTCTATGAGGCATTTCGCATTCAAGGCGAAAGGCTCTGCACTACACGGAAGTGTTACCACTGTGTCGTCTCCGAAGCGGGCCGTGACTTACAACCTCGGCCTTCTGAAGCAGGCTTGATGGAACCGCGCAAAATTTATCAGTTCCCGTGCGGAACAATACCCACAAATCAATTTGTGCCGCGGCGCGTTATTAATGGCGGGATTACTTGCAACGTAACAATGTATTATCATAAATTTATTTTTAAATACATTTTTCTTTTACTTAATCAAACCATTTACTCCCAAACCAAAATAACATTAATCATTTTATATCTCTGTATTTTGGTATGTCCGTATATATCTCTATAGGATGGGCATATTTTCTGGACACGTAGACATATGACACGCGACATTTTCTATATGGTTCCATTATAAGCGTCGCACGTGCTGAAGCATTTTGGTTAATTGTGTACACGATGTGCAATAGTAATCTCAATCATTATCTGCATCGATCCTAGTGCATTTAGTTGTGATGTATTGCTTCAGGTGATAAATATCGATGGCGCTGATAATTTGGCCACGTGAAATGGGCCCCTCGCTCTCCGGATCTAAAGCCGGACTTTTTCTTGTGATGAATGCCGAAATGCAAATTCAATGAAAATTTCAATCGTATACATAATAATTTCAAAAATATCTCAACGTGTGTGTATCACAAATGGTGGAAACCGCATGACGCATCCAATAAGCCAACTTCACCGCGATGTACGCCATTTTTATTTCATATTATCGCACTCAAGTTCTCTGAATTTCATTCCACAGTTGCGGGTGATATTATATTCATAATGTAAATCAATAATTTTTCCAAAGATCCCACTTTCCTATTTTTTTATTTTTTATCCTTATTTACCAGTACAATACAAATTTATTCTACTTAAATTTATTGTAAATTAAGTATTTTAACACACATTTGGAGATTATTCGATAAAATTATATGAGTACCTATTCTTGATACTTAAGTTTGGGCGTGTGCCTGAAAATGATTTTGTAATACTAGGATTTACCAGGGATTATTCGCAGAAATAATTTTTAGAATTTTTTTATCAATTTTGTATTCGCAGCCCGCCTTAAATATTTTGAAAATGTTGTGTTGTCAAAATTATGTTGTTGTGTTGAATCAATCCTGTTTGAATTACTATAAGAGCAATATGTTCCAGATTTTTTTATGTAGATCAGATTTAATGTTTAGCTTCTTGAACCAGACGTGAAACTGGTATCTTCAGATTTATGAGAATTACTCCTGAAAGTATAAGAGATCAATTGGTTGATTGCTGAACAATTATGTGGCGTTATATTGGATGTCTCCTGTTTAGATACCTATCAGAACAAACTTTCATTCTTTCTTACACCCTGTCGTCTTCATTTTTCCACAATTCACAGATTAATTTTCCACATTTTACAGGGTCGTTAATGTGAGAAATTACGTATCTACTAGATAGATTAATGGTTCATATTATATAACGGTTGTTTGACATATTTAGGTATTAAAACAAAACGGTATGTTATACAACCTTTATAATAGAAGGAAACAAAACACCTACACGCTGTGCATACAACCTGCGACAGCGTAAGAAACGTAGATACTGATTATTTCTTACGCTGTCCAAGATCTTTGATCCCTGCAGCGATAGGGCACCCTCCTGAGGACACTGATACGACTTCAGCGAAATCTCGAGAATCGAATCTCAACACATCCATTAATATTAGTGATGCAACGAATACTACATTCACGAATACGAATATCAAGCCTACCATTTGGTGAATACGAATACGAATAATTCAACGAGGTAATAAATAATATACCACTATTCTTTTTTTACTAAGCGATTTAATAATTAAAATTTACCACTGGCAAATTTTTGTTCAAAAAGCAAAACATTTATTTTATCCGTTCCGTAACGCACATTCCCAGCGTTAGAAAATAAATATCTTTTTTTACGATTACAAGTGGTCATGTAATTAGATTCAAACAGAAATTATTTAGTAAGAGTTAAGACTTTTATACAACGGCAATAAAATGGAACGAACAATACGTATTACAAAACAAAAACTACATGAAATGAGAACCTAACCTTATTAATAACCCAACGAAAATAGATGAAAGAACTCATTTTATATTGCGAAACAAGTAATAATTGACAACTTGAGAACTAAACAAATCCATTCATTCAATTTTAGGGGAATCCCCGATAACAGAGTGCTTACGAGTACACGGTGCACACCCAAACCGTAGTTTACGTTGCATTCAGTAATAAATAGTTTGTTTTTAATATTCGTGATATTATTCGGCGAATACGAATATTTGGTAAATATCTACTATTCATTCGTATTCGTATTCGTTGCATCACTAATTAATATCCCTTTGTTTGAGTACTTGATATTATTTATAAGTTTGAATTTAAGTTGTCGCTTGTAGTAATAACATCGATTTTTCTTTATGTAAATTTATATTTATTTTACTTATTATCTTTACTTATTTGTTATTATGTTCTGAAACGTTAGCTCACTTCTGTACTATGTCGTTCTTCTTCTTCTTCTTCTTCATCAGCCTTCGTCTTTCCACTGCTGGATATAGGCCTCTTCCTTATTTTTCCATTCTTCCCTGTTGTTGGCTAATTGTAGCCATATCTTTCCCCCCACAGCGACAGTATCATCGGCCCATCTCTTTTGAGGTCTTCCGATGCCTCTTTTATTTTCCCAAGGTCTCCATTTCAGAACTCTGGGATGCCATCTTGTAGTATCCTGTCTTGCAACGTGTCCTGCCCATTGCCATTTTAGCTTCGCTACACGATCCATGATATCCACTACTCTAGTTCTTCGCCTAATTTCGTCGTTTCTAATCTCTTAGGCTTACTCCAAGCATGGATCTCTCCATGGATCGTTGCGTGCATTTGAGCTTTTCTACACTTTTCTTTGTAAGGGCCATAGTCTCCAATCTATACGTCATCACTGGCAGTATGCACGATTCAAAGGTTTTTCTTTTTAGGCTAATTGGGATCTCTTTGTTCTCGAAGATATGTTTGAGTTTGCCAAAAGCAGCCCAGCTCATTCCTATTCGTCTTGGCAATTCTGCTGTTTGGTTCTCTGTGTTCATTTTTATCTCGTGTCCTAGGTATATATATTCATCTACTATTTCAATATTATTACCATTGATTGTGATGAGTTTGTTCTCTGGACTCAAAATTTTTGTTTTCTTTACATTCATCTTAAGACCAACTTTGCTCGAAGCTTCGTCGTAACTATGTCGTTAGCTATTCTAATCATTTCTATTTCTTATTACATATATTAAATTACATTGCCTTCTTCTGTTCTATCGTGGTACAGTACGGAAGTAAAACCTGAAGAAATAAAGTTAGCAGAGAAGATTGCGTATCCTCGCTGCTCTATTGAGGAAAGTTTTTACGTATAATTCAAAAGAGCAGCTCTTTCGCCTCATCACGACTAACTGACAACTCTAGACAAACTAAAATGTCGCTTAAATTAATTTATCGCTTTTAAAACTAAATAGGGAAAATTTAGGGAATATCAAATTATTTTTAAAAATTATTTTATAGTATGCGGGTAAGAGACAACACCTTTTATTTGATAAATTAATTATCTTTTTTGAAAAGTTGCATGTCATTATTATGTCCAAATGTAATTAGAAGAGTTGTATGTTAACCTAAATATTATGTAGAGGAAAGTAACCAAATATGGAATACCATTTTATAGAAATCAAAAACTTTTATTCTTAATTATTATATAATCAGTCATACATTTGCGATTAACTTATAACAGTCTTGTGTTACATATATTAATTTAATGTATAAAATTTTCTCAAAAACAAAATCAACATAAAGATATCTTATTATATAATAGGTAGGTACCCAAATATGGAATAAGTACTACAAAATTCCCTATGAACAATAAACTTTAATTAATATGAGATACAATAGGAACTTCGGTATAATCTGAATAAGGAATTTAATCTCTTGCAAAAATCACTAATCCAGACAGGTGACGAACTCTGCACCAGCGCAACCACCGTGTGCCCAGAGCCCGCACACGAGGCGTTATTAACTCATTCGCTCGCGTTCTCACAGCGATAAAACAAAACACTCACCGCGCGCGGGCACATCACTCCCTCAACCATTGACATATTCCCTCAACCGACAAGTTGAAACCAGTGATGTGATCTTGACGGATTTCCCGATAGCGGATTGGAGTGCCCTCGAAACGGGAGAATTTCATGTCTAACGGGATTTACAGGATGACGTATTTTCTGGCGTAATCGAATAAAAATATTTTTGGAAACTGAAATACATTTTTTTCGCGATATCGAATATCGATATTTTTGTATCAAATTAGTATCTTTTTTACATTTTTACATAGCGGAAATGAAGATTCCAAGGTGGCAACACTGGTTGAAACCTGTTCGCGAGTATAATGATTGAAAGAGGTAGAAGATCACTGTTCTGTGCGGCTAAGAGTATTTGTTTAAGAGAAATGGCGGTATTCCATATTAGGGATCTTCTTCTTTCTTCTTCTTCCTCAGCCTTTTTCCCTCCACTGCTGGATGTAGGCCTCTTCCATTTTTTTCCACTCGTCTCTGTTTCTCCCCATTCGCATCCAGGTTCTTCCTGCTTGCTGGACTATGTCATCGGACCACCTTTTGGGAGGTCTTCCGACGCTTCTATTTTTTGTCCAGGGCCTCCACTGTAGGATTCTGGGTGCCCATCTAGTATCCTCCTGTCGAGCCATATGTCCAGCCCACTGCCATTTTAGTTTTGCAATACGGTCCATAATATCAGCAACTTTTGTTCGGCGTCTTATTTCTTCATTTCTGATTTTATCCCGAAGGCTTACGCCGAGCATCTGCCTTTCCATGGCCCGCTGTGTACATTTTAATTTTTGTATGCTTTTTTCTGTCAGTGTTGCTGTTTCTAGTCCATATGTCAGCATCGGTAGGATACATGTATCGAACATTTTTCTTTTCAGGCTAATTGGGATTTCTTTATTTTCAAACAAGTGTTTCAATTTACCAAATGCTGCCCAGCCCAGACCTATTCTTCTTGGTAGTTCTGCTGTTTGGTTTTCTTTTCCCAGCTTTATCTTATGACCAAGGTACACATATTCATCAACTGTTTCTATTTCCCAATTGTTTATTTTGAATTTGTGTTTGGATGTGGTTAAAATTTTTGTTTTTTGTGTGTTCATTTCCAAACCTGTTTCTTTCGATGCTTCTTGCAATTCTCTGGTCATAGATTCCAATTCTCTTACATTATTGCTAACAATCACTATATCGTCTGCAAACCTGAGGTGGCTCAGATAGGTGCCGCTTATCTTTACTCCTTTATTTTCCCAATTTATCTTTTTGAAAATGTTTTCCATGGCCAGTGTAAAGAGTTTTGGTGAGATAGTGTCACCTTGTCGCACACCTTTTCCGATTTTGAAGCTTTCTGTCTTTGTGTCTTCATCTATTAGGGATACTATTCCGTATTTGGTTACTTTCCTCTACGCACAAATACAATATCATATCGTTGTTTTCAGTGTTTCATTTCACATTTCATTATTTAGTCATGTTTTTTATTCAATACTGTAGTTTGTATTTAAAATTTTCCTTTGTTAAAATATAATGTCACGTATACATAATCGATTAATTGATATTTTAAAATCATATTGAACGAATTAATTTTTCAATTGTGGTCGCACGTTTTTCTTACAAAACCTTGTTTCTTTTTTTCTTACAATACAATACCCTTCACTTAGGTATCTATGTTTGTAGTTCGCTAAAGTACGCTAAAGGACGTAGGTCTAAAGGACAATTTTTAAAATTACCTACTTACGAGATGTTTTTTGTTTGTATGAAAAACTACTTACCTAAGATATCTTACACTAACCTTTCTGTATCAAAATCTTTCGGTTAATAATAAATGTCATTCCGTTGTGTTATGTTTTGAGGCGTCAGAAAGGCTATATCAGACACAGTCTTTTTGCAGAAAAATGGATTTTGGGTAAAAAAAGTATTCTTTATAATACTTTTTTCTTTGGTGAAACCTTGAATTAAAAATAAAAAGCTACATGACGAAGGAATGACCATGTCTTTCAACAATAAAACATGAAAGAATGTGTTTAAAATATATAAAACAATATAAATGCCGCACTTTCCTGTGTTGACTACAGATAATTTTACACATAATAATGATATTCAAGGAGAAATCAATTATGACTCATATAATGGAGATCGCTGATATACACACAATACATGCTGAATAAAAAGAAGCCCCAATAAACAACATAAAAAAGACTCGAGTAAAACAAAAAAAACATATCGAGTAGTTAAGGTGTCTCTTGTCTTGTCTTATCATTATGATAAAAAGTTTCGTATTCTTGTTATGAGGCCATTAGTGATGGTCAAACCGTTATTTTAACCGATTATTTTAAAACGGGCGCAAGACAACGAACGCGTACACCTTTTATTTAATAAATTGGCTATCTTGTTTAAAAAGCTGCATTGTCATTATTATATATCCAAATGTAACCAAAAAAGTCAGATAAAAACTAACAAATAAAAAAACACATCGTAGTTAGTAAATATTTAATTTGTATGCTTACCTAAATATTTTGTATGTACAAATACAATATGATATCGTTGTTTTCAGTATTTCATTTCACATTTTCATTTGTTGAAACATAATTATATTTTATGAAGTATCTTGTACATCTCAAATTTTTCTTCTCGAGAGCGACTCCAAAGGTCAGCACACAGTCCTCGTTGAACCATTAATTTAAACATTATCCAATTTACTTCAAACTGATAAAAACTAACTAACTGTCTAATATGTAGCAATTTTCATAAGTGATCTCGAGATAAAGATGTCTGCGTGGAGGCCTCCAAGTAAAAACATTTTGCATGTTTTGCTAGAATAATAGAAATAATCAGCTATGATTATTTCGTGAGATTGTAACCATCGTGAAGAAAATGTAATATTTTGTACGAAATATAGTACCTGCATAATACGTAGGGATATGTAATATGCCCCATATAAGATAAAAAATCTTAAACTAAAAAACACTAACCAAAAATGAATTCCATTTTCCAGCCAGCAGGTTCATCGACAAAAGAAAGGTATAAACATTTTTAATACAATGTTCGTCTCGCTAGATGGCAATGATTTCACTGTCTTAACTTGCGGCCTAAATGACGCTAACGAAACTAACACTACCAGACGGCGCTGTTTGCCTGCTAACAAAAACGATTTCGTGATAATTAAATTTTTTGTAAAACATAAACAAATTTTAGTTGTCAAAAACTGGATCAAATTAAGCAGAATTTCAGCAATTAGAGATGGATTTCTTTGGTTTAACAGAAACGGTGAATTTATTTGTGAAAAATAATTTGTTTACATTTTAGATAACTTTCATTTTTTTATTGTTGTGACTTATTTATGTATATGTATAAGTAATAATAAATGTAAATTCGAACATAAAAAATTCATCACTTTTGGAGGTTTATATCTAGAGTATTAATTTCAATTTCAACTATAATATAATATTAGACCTGTAAAACATTAAAAAATGTTTTTGTACCAGGCATTTTTAAAAAAAAAAATTATATTAGATCGTGCCTTACAAAATAATCTATTAAACCTTTCAATCGACCAGCCGTGCGATCGTTGATAAGGACCCTAGATACACCACTATTCAAATCTTTGATTGCTTCGGATATTGGCTTAACATCTTCTGGCTCACTGAGAATGGTTGGTATAATACATAAACTCATAATAAATCCGAATATCATTTGCTTTTGGAAATGTTTATTAAAAATTTCCTTAGGGTAGCACTTTTCAGGATCACAGCCCATTTTGATAATCGCTAATGACAGGGTTCTGTAATACAGGTCCAGTAAGTACCGCAGGTGAGTCTCCATGAGAAATTGGTCCATGGACATGCAGATCATATAGGTGAGGTCTGTTGCGGGAGAAGCGAGCCTTACTACTTGCCAGTCAATTAAAATAACGTCATCCATCTTCCCATCCTGCAAAAAGACGAAATGAAATCTTATTTAAAAGATTCACATGGAATATTTTTAAAGACATACAGAAAAATCAAATCAATGAAAAAATATTTTAGCAGCTATCGGGATTCGAACCACGGACCTCCACTCTATCCGGGAATGGCGCGATATTCAATTTCGCTACAGCTAAATTGACGTCAATTCATCGACTTTATATCTAGTCCCTTTTATTAATTGATTAACTAACATACATATTATTCCATATTTTAGCAATCGACTTTTTATAATGCGATAGTCACTTATTATTTTACCTATCTACCGATTAGATTTCAATAATTTTTAGAAAAAATCTCAATTTACTTTATTTTTGAACAAACACATAATCAAAGCAGTAGTTCTATTCCTAATCTGACATTAAATACAATTTAAAAAGATTGTATTACAATTAGGGGAATAATATGTTAGAAAACTCATTTTTATGATTGCGAAATTAGATACACTGAAAATAAAATTAACGAATCAACGAAAAAGCATGAAGTGCATGGGTATCAAGGTCAACGAAATCTACAACGTGTTATGTTATGAAGCGAGTATTTCGAATTCGGTTATGGTAGAATTGAGACTAAGTCACAGAAAGTGACTTTGTGTTTGAACACTTTGGTATTCTTTTATTATGGCTTGTAAGACCAAATTTAAGGTGATCACCTTTGTTATAGTAAAATGTGATCAAAAAATCGTGAATTTCATAATTTCGTCAGTCCAGCAGGTTATGATGACTGGCTTCTTTCAACGAATGCCCATCCTCTGAGCGATGTAGCCTACATATTGCCACTTAATTTTTTTGGCGACTTTCATTAACTACTATTGCCTGCTTGCTCTTTTATTCAAATATTTATTTTTCTGTTCCATCATGTGATGCCTAACGTATAATACCTACATGATTTCTTAGCAAAATAGTAGTTATCGATTTGTTCTAGGATTCTAAATTCCATCAACATGAATACCTATCGAGTCGGCAAAGAAATTAATCATTACTTTATTATCAGAAACGTATTATCTTCAATTCTGCTCTCCAACTGACGTCTGATAGTTCCCGCATTCTATTTTGTAGGTCGTCCAGATCGTTAGAGAAGCTCGTAACACCAGCTGCATAATATAGATGCCAAATACCCGCTTTTAATGCAATTGCTTTTGTCTTTCCACCAGTAATGTGGCAAGCCTCCACCCAACATTGAATGGAAATCGACTGACAGTAAAATAATGATGCTAATAACGACAAATATTAATTAAATGGTTGCAAAGGGTTGATCTTTCGATGGTTCACAAGAACATTTTCTATCCCTGCAATGAGTATGCACTCATTTTCCGAGTGTTAAATAAAACGTATAAAACATTTGAAAGCTAAAGTAAGTTACACATAATGTATAAATATGTTACACGTAAATAGGCGGCGACAAATCATCCACACCATTATTCATAAACACAGTTATAAGATCGCGACAGCCCTCATTGAGAGTAGAACGAAGAAGAAAAAGAAGAAGAAGAAAAGAAGATAAACATAAAAAGCGCGCAAGCTTTGAGATAAATTATACAAATAGTTATATTAATTTTTTCATTATTTTACAAGTAATTTGATCCTGGCTTGATTTGAGCTTCC